>MU401051.1:0-11412 GCA_022578965.1 Xylaria sp. FL1777 | reverse complement strand
AAAAAAAAAAAAGTTTTAAAAAAAAAAAAGTAAAAGTTTTATAAAAAAAAAGTTAAAAGTTTATAAAAAAAAAATTAAAGTTTTATAAAAAAAAGATTATAAGTTTATAAAAAACAAGTAAAGTTATATAATAATGTATTGTTATATATAAAGTAAAATTTAAAATTATAATTAGAGAAAAAAAAATAAACAAAAAATAAGATATTATTATAGGAATAAAAAATAAAAGGTAATATATAAAAAGGAAAAAAATTATAAAAAAAAAAAAAAAAAATGTTAAAGTTGTTTTTAAAAAGATATATTTTATAAGAAAAAAGAAAAAAAATGTAAAAAAAAAAAGGCAAAATTATTGTTATAATATAAAACAGCAAAAGTTAAAAAAAATTAAAGTTACGTTATAGATTTTTTTTTTTTTTTAAAATGTTTTATAAAGAAGAAATAAAAGTATGGAAAAAAAAAAAAAGTAAAAAAAAAGTAAAAAATATAAAATTTAAGGTTAAGCATATAATAAAAAAAAAAGAAAAAAAAAAAAAAAAAAAAAGGAAATTATAATATTTTATAAAAAAAAGGTAAAAAATTTTTAAAGTTATAAATAGTATTTTTTAAAAATGGAAAAAAAAAAGAAGTTTTATAAAGAAAAAGCGCGTTAACTATTAAAAAGGTATAAAAGTTTTAAGGTTCCTTAGGTTAAGGTTAGTAGCGTGTTTATATGTTTAACTTAGTGAAAATTTTTATTGATTTTTTTATTAATAGCTTTTATGCTTAATTATTTGCTAGCTTTATGTGCTTTTATTTTTGTAATCTGCTAGTTTAATGTAATAATACTTTTGCATTGCTTTATTTAAAGCTAATCATTTTTTTTTTGTTGCTTAATGTACTTAATTTTTTGCGTATTAACTTTTTTGTAATACTATAACTTTTTTAATATACATTATAAAAATTCGTTTATAAATTTTATTTTTTATTACTATTGCTTTTCTTTCTTTTTTTTTTTTTTTTTATTTTTATTATATTTGCATTTTTATTATAGCTTGTTTTTTTTTAAGTTATGCGCTATTATTAAGCTTATTTTTTAGTGCTTATTTAGTGCTTGTTTAGCGCTTTTTTAGCTTTTTTTTAGTGCTTTTACTTGTTATATTGCTATTTTTGCTTGCTTTTTTTTAGCGCTTTTATTTGTTGTATTATTATTTTTGTTTGCTTTACTGTTTTTTTTGTAGCCTAATTATTATGCCTTTATTAGCTGCTAAATATAATTAACAAAAACGTAAAAAAGCCTAAGCATAACAAATTATTAAACTAAAATAAAAAACTGTTAAACTTTTTAATTAATTTTGTATTTTTTTTTTTAACCTGTTTTTTAATAAAAATATTTTAGCATTTATATATTTTTATTTTTTTACTTTATTGCTTTTAACTTTTAATTTGCTTTTGTATTACTGTTATTTTACTTAAAGCTAATTTTGCTTATTTTTTTTTTTTTTTTTTATAAATGTTTTGTTTTTAATTATCTAACTTTTTTTTATTTATTTTTAAGTACTATTGCTACTTTTTATTTTTTTGTTTAAGCAATCTTTAGAACTGCTATATATAGATAGCTTTGCTTTTTTAAATTTAAACAATAGTAATATTACGGATTTTAAACTGTTTAAACTAGAATTTTTTTTCTTTTTTGCTTTTTTTGCTTGTTTTTAATTTTAAAGTTTTTTTAGTTTTAGTAACCTAAGCTTTTTTAATAGCAATAAAAGTAATAGTACTGTTTTAAACGCCTTAAAACTGGTTATTTTTTTTTTTTTGATTTTTTTTTTGTTTTTTATGCTCTATATTTTAAATAAGCTTGTTGTTTTATTGCTTAACTCTTTCTTTACTTTGTTATAGCAAAATCCTTTTGTTTTTATTGCTAGCAAGGCCTTTATTTTTAGCAAAAATCGTTTTTTTGCTTTTGCTTTTTTTTTTTTATTACTAGTTTATTATAATTAGCTTAACTAGCAGTTTTTTCTTTTATTTAATAATGCGTATTATTGCATATAAAAACAAATTTTATACTTTTATTTTTATTAATGCAACTATAGTATGCTTTATTTTTTATTTTTTTTGTGTTTTTTTATTTTTGTTTGTATTTTTAAACTGCTTATATATATATAAGGGCCTATAAAAAACTAAATATTTTAAGACATATAGTCTTTTTTAAAAAAAAAGAAACTATATGTCTTAAAATATTTAGTTTTTTATAAGCCTTTATTTTTTTATTTTTTTTGTTTTCTTTATTCCTTAAATATTTAGTTTTTTGTATGCTATTTTTTTTTTTTATACATTTTTTATTTATTTTGTTATATTTACTATACTAATTTATTTATATAAAAAAAGTAATTAATATAGCTAGCTATACATTAAAACATATAATAAATTATTTTATATAAAGCTTTTTAACTCTTTATATTAATTTTTTAAAACATAATAATTTTACTAATATTTTATTATTTTGTTTTAAGCTAAAAGCCTTACGAATCCTTTTTTAGCATATTTTTTTTAATACTAATAAGCTTAAGCTTTTTTTTTTATCTACTAAAGCCTTTTGTTATAATATTTACTAATAAATATATATTATTTATTAATATAACATTAATAGCTATTTTATATAGCTTTGTTTTTTTGCTGCATTTTCTTTAGCAATATTTACTTTGAGTTATTTATCTTTGTTTTAATCTTTTATTGCTTAAAATGCATACTGCGTTTTTAACTTGATAAAACCTTATAAAACCCGAAATTTGCAGCTTGGCTTTTTTTAATACAGTTTTAATAACTATGTTTATTTTTTTTTTTTTTACTTTTTTTTAATTTTTAAACACTAAACTACTTACTTACTATTTAAAATACAAAAATAGTTCATAAAGAATTATATGCTATTTGCTTTATATGTTTTTTGTTTTTTTGCAATTATTGCTTAATACTTTATTAGTTTTACTTAAGCTAAAGCAAAAGCAAACATTTAGCAAGCTTTAGCAAAAAGCTTTAGTTTTTTTAAGTATACTTAGTTATAATATATTATTTTATATAAATATATAAAACTATTTTAAAACTACTTTAAAACTTTATATAATTAGCATTTGTTTAGCTATTTTGCTAGCTTTATTTTTTTTTTATAAAGATATAATATTAAAAATATAACTATAAGCTATTTAGCAAAAAATGCCCTGCAGAAATTTTATATGAACTATTTTTTAATAGTAAACTAGTAACACTTTTACTTTAATGCTATATAAATTAACTTTGCTTTTTAAAACGTGCTTTATATTATTAAACCTTTTTACTTAACTAATAATATAATACTTTTGTTTACTTTGTTTAATAAGTTAGCATATATAATTAAAATAGCTTATAATAATAATAGCTTATTTTAAAAATATTGTTTATATTTATATTTATAATATATGTTTTAAAATATAAAAAAGCTAAAAATAGTAAAAATTACCTTAGCTAGTTTTTGTGTTAAAAAAGTAGCTTTGTTTAAAGTTAAAATATATAATTTTTATAAACAATATATATAAATATTTATAAAAAGATTTTATCTTTTTAATTTACTGCAGTTTAATTTATTGCTTTTTAGCTTAGATTTACTTAAATAATACTATTAAAGCAAAGCTAAAATATTAACGCAAAAAATAATGCTATTTAATCTTTTTTTTTTTTTTAACGCTTTTTAGTTTTATAAAAGCTAGTTATACTATATATTATTTATTTTATTTAATGCCTTTATGCTGCTTTACTATAATATATGCTATAAATATTATATGCTTTAGTTTTATATTATAATTGCTATAAACTTTTATAAACTGCTTTTTTAGCAAACTATTTGCTTATTTTTACTAATTAATTTTATTACTTATAACTTTTTTTTCTTTATTTTAATATGCTAGCTAAATAACTTTATGTTTGCTTTTGCTGTTTATTTTATTAAGCTTATTAAAAAGCTAGCAATATTTGCACTTTTTAATAACAGTGTATTATTAAAGCAGTTTAATATTACTAAGTGTACTAAACATATATATACAAACTAAGTATTGCTTACTTTTTTTAAGCAAACTTACATTAGTAATATTTTTTTTTAAGTACTGTAGTTATAGCATACTATTTAGAATTACTATATGCTTAACGGGTTAAAAAAGCTATTATAAAAGCTTAGCTTAAAAAACGTAGTGCAAAAGTATAGCATGCTATAAGTGCTAAACAATATATTTAAGTAATATATTTTTTAATTTACAAGTTATGCTTTAAAGCAGCTTTGCTTATTTTTTTTTAAGCGTTAAAATTAACTAAAAATAATTTAGCAAAGTATAACGCAAAGTATACTAAGTATAAATAAGCAATTTAAAACAATACTACTAAACAACTTTTAAAATATTGCTAATTATGCTACTATTTTTACTAAATACTATAAAGTATAGCTATTATGCAGCAAAACTTTTAAGCTTGCACTATAATTAGTTGCTTATATATATAATTTGAAGTTTTTTAAAGCTTATAAGTTATATTTTAAAAAGCTTGGGCTTTTTTATTAAATATAATGCAATATTTTATATAAAAGCTAGCTAAACTATATGTAAAGCTATTTTTAATTTTTTAGCTTATTTAATGTTTACTGCATTTATTTTTGGGTTTTTAATGCTTTAAGTAAAACTAAAGTTGAAAGCTTTTAAGCAAACAAAACAGCGCTATTTAATAGTATTAACTTTTTATTTTTTGTTTTTATATAATAACAAAAACTAAAAATAAAAAAATATAACTTTAGCAACTATAATATAAATAAACGCTAAAGCTAGTTTATATATATAGCATTAATACTTAGCGCTTTAAATAATTATGCTAATTAATTAAGTAAAAGCTTTGTTTTTTAGTATTATAAGGTTTAAAAAGCTTAGCTTGCTATATTTACTAGCAGAAATATTATATGCTTGTTTTTTAATAACTAGTTTAATTATTGTTAAGCGTATGCTAGCTTTTATATTTTTATTACGTTAAACTTCAAAAAAACTAAGTTTTTTTATATTTAATTGTTTAAGCGTATTGCTATAAAGTTAAATTTTTTTAGTTTTAAGTATAACTGCTTAAAGTTATTACGTTATAATATAATAAAAAAAAAGCTATTATATAATAATATAAGTTATTTATTTAAAAAAGCTTTAGTAGCTACTATATTAATATATTTGCTATAGTTGCTTAATTAAGTTTGCAATGCTGCTATATAAGCATACTGTAATATATACTTATATGTTATAATATTTATGTAATAAAAACATAATGCTTTTTACTCTAGCTTTAATGCTATGCTTTAATATTTATTTAACTATTGTAGCAAAAGTTCTTTATGTATGTTTTTTAAATAGTTTTTTTATATATCTATTAAATAACTTATTATGTTTTTTTAACTACGTGTATTTTGCTTTAGCACATTTTTTAATGCTGCAAAACTGCTATTTTTTTTTGTTAATTTACTAGCATAGCTTAAACTAAAAAACTTAAAAGCTAATAGCTTAATATTAGCATTTAAGTTACTATATAAAATAAGCATATTAGCAAAGAAAATCTTTATAAAATATGTAGTATTATGCAAAAAGTTAAACATAAAGCTAATTATATAGCATAAGCTAGCAGAAAAGCTAATTAATAGCAGTAAAACTAGCAAAAAGAAAAATAAAATAAACGTTATAAATAATACAAAGTTAAAAACAAATAATAGTTATAATTTTAATAATTATAAATAGCTATAGTAAAACTTAGAACTAAAGTACAACTAATAAAAGCTACTAGAAATAAAATATCTAAAGCTATATAATAATTATACCTTAGCTTAATAACTACTAAAAATAAAATATTTAAAGCTATATAATAACTATATATTAGCTTAATAACTATAAGAAATCCTAAAAACAAAATATTTATTATAATTTTTGCTAAGCTTTTCTTAGTTTGCTTTTTTTGTTCTTTTTATAACTTTTTTTTTTAGTTTAGCTATACTAACTATTTATGCTTGCTATTTTAAATATTTAGTTTATAAAGCTTTTATTACTACTAAAGCTTAAGCTTATAGCTAAAAAGTATTATTATAAGCTAAAAAAAAACCTTTTTAAAAAAAGTAATTAATAGTAATTAAAATATGCAGGTTGTTTTAGTTGCTTACTTTAGCAACTTTTAGCTAACCTAGTATTTTGCTAACTATAATATAAGTGTTTTTATTACTTTTTTATTTTTTACTTAAAAAGTAACCCTTAAATAAGTTATATAAAATTAAAACAATATTAATAGCGTTAAAAAGTATAATATATAACTTATAGAAATAAAAAAGCAAAAAATATAAAGTAAAATATTAATATTTATTTTTTACTTTAAAACTTAAAACAAGTTTACTTTTTTTGTAAATATTTATAGTAAATATTTACTTTTTATATTGTTTTTATACTAAAACCTTAAAAAACCAAATATTTTAATAATAATTAAAATATTTGGTTTTTTATGCGCTTAAGTATAGTTATATTAATATAGTTGCAGTATTAGTAATATTGTATTTTTATTACTAATTTTAAAATGCAAGCATAACTTAAAAAAATTCCGATTTTTTTTTAATATAAAATAGTTTTAGCGCAATAGTTTAATACATTATAATATATAACTTTAGTGCTAAAAACAAACTTAATGCTTTAATAAACTTACTTAAAAGGTATAATTTTATAGCTTACTTTATGTTTTTATAGCAAAGTTATTAATTTTTAAAAAGTAAAATGCCTTTTGTAGTAATTATTACAAAAGGTTAATAAGTAGCAAATATACTAGAAATAACTATAGTTATAGCAGCTTTTAAGCTATTATAAACTTATTTAAAGCATTTTTGCATTTAATAAAGCTAAAGCATTAAGCTTATTTATAGCATTTTTAAAGAAAATTAAACTAAAGCATTGCTTTTTATATAGTTTTATTAGTACAAACATTATAGTAATAGATTTTTTGTATACTGTAAGCAGAAAAAAGCAGTAATATAGCTTTTAATTATTATTATAGTTTTAAAAGCTATTGCTTTTAATATTTAAAAAAATAACTATAAATTACTAGCTATACTTTTTAATAAAACTAATGCAGCAAGCTAAGCTAGCTTTTTTAATGTAGTAATAAAAAACGCAATATTACTTTTTTTTTATATAGGTTATATTAATAGCATTAAAAAACAGCTAAAAAATAAAGCAGCAATACTTAAAAGCATAACAAATTATAATACTTAAGTAAAGCTATAATGTTTTATAAATTTTTTAATAAAGCAATATATATTTACTACTATAAACTAAAGTATAATAGATTTGCTATATTTAAGCATAGCTAATATAAAATATATTTGCACTTAAACTAAAGGCTTTATTAATAAAACTAAAATAAGTAATCTACTATTTTTGCTAAAAGCTAATAAAGCAAATAAAATTAAAACAATTATTAATATAAATAATATAAAGGTTATTAATAAGCTTGCTTTAAATAAAACAGCAAAAGTAATAATAATTATTAGGGCTAATTCTTTAAACAAAGATTTGAATTTTTAAAATAATAATGTTATAAAAGCTAAAGCTAAAAAAAAAGCAAAAAACTGCAAAAAAAAATATAACTTAATTATAAAATATATATTAAGTAGTGCTAAAAGTTAAAATTAATTAGTTATAAATGCTACATTATATTTTAAAATAAACTAGCAAAATGCTATAATAGCATTTAAAAGCAAAACTACTTTTTAATTATATTAGTTTATAAGTAAATAAAAATAGGTCTTAAAAAACTAAATATTTTATTATTTATTTTATTTTATAAGCTTTTAAGTACTTAAAAAATAAAATATTTATTATAAATATTTAAATTTTTATTTTTTTTAATAATACTTGCTAATAATAAACATTAAAAACAAATATAGCTGCTATATTAACTAAAATTGTTAACTTTTTTAATTTTGCTTTTATAACAAATAAATGTAAAACTAAAAAAACAGTAATTTATAATAAAGTGCTAAATAACTTTTATTACAAAAAGTATATTATTATATTTAAACATAAAAGGATTTATTACTTATTACTTGTTTTTATACTTTTTTTTATAGCTATGCAAACTTATAATACATTGCAATCCTTTTTTTAAAAAAACTTTAACGTATATTTAGCTTATAGTAATAGCAAGTCTAAAATTAATAAATTAAAAAAAAAGCATATTTTTAATAAACAAAACCTTATTGCTAAAATATAAAACCTAGATTTAATATTACTAGAAGTATATATAACTTAGTAAAAACTAAATATTTAATACTAGTATTATTAAATATTTAGTTTTTTATACTTTTTATATAGAACTTTTTGCTAACTAAAGCAAACTAGCAAAATTATGTTTGTTTTTTTATTTTTAACCTTTAATATATGCTATTTGTTTAAAGCTTTTAAGCTAATAAAAAACTTAACTTACTAAAAAAAGCAAACTTTAAGCTAAGTTAATATAAATAATAAAAACAAAAGAATTTTAGTTAAAAAAAATGCTAAAATTAAGGTTTATAGTATATTTGCTTTATAGCACTTTAAAATACTAGTAATAAATAAAGCATATATTTGTAAAAACATAAATAGTGCAATATATTAACTAATTTAATCTTTATAATAAAAAAGCATAGTTTTTTGTTTAATAACCTTTTTTATAAATTACTTAAAGAATATATTAAAATATTTATAATTTAGCTTTATAAAGCTATTAATATTGCTTTTACTTTTATTTAACTTTAATAAGCTAAAACTATATAAATTAAGCTTTAACTTATTTTAGCTGCTAAAAAAAGTGCTTTATATTAATATTAATAGCATTTAGCACTTAGTTATTAATAATACTAGCAAGTTAATAATAAACATAAATAATAACAGTACTTTTAAAAGCATGTAATACTTTAGTAAAGCTTATAAAAGTAAAAACTATAAGTAATAAATAGTATTATTTAATTTCTTTAGCTATATTACTAAATAATATAACTAGAGCTTTAACTTATATAAAATTATAATTAGTATAATTTATAAATAGTTCTTTTTGCGTTGTAGTATAAGTACTAAAATTAAAACTTTAAACAGCAAAAGTATAGCTTTAAGTAATAATTTATTTAGAGCTAAGTTTACTACAGTGCACGTTTTCCTAGATAAATAAAGCAAAAAGGAATATCAGAAATAGTTTGCTATATATAAAAATTAACTATATGCTGCATTTTTAAATAAAAAAAGTTTAGCAATTATAGTTACTAGCTAAACTAAATAAAGCTACTATTAAACTAATAAAACTATAAACCTAGTTATATTAAACCTTAAGGTTTAATACAAGTTAAATATTATAGCTTTTAATTTAAACAATGTTTAAACTTTGCGCTTAAAAAAAAACATTAAAAACAAAACAAACTAAAAGATTAATTAGCTTACTTTTATCAAAAAAAAGCTTACTTTAACTAATAATTTTTTTAGCAATAATAAAAAAGCTAATATAAATATTAAAAGTAAAAAAAAAGCAAAAGCAGAAAGTACTAAAGCTAATAATACTAAAAACCTAGTTATTAAGTTTTAACTAATAATAGCTATAAATATTTAATAAGTATATAATATTATTTAGCAAACTACTAATAAAAAAGCATAATATATTTTTAAATTTACTAAAGAAAATATATGTGCTATTATTTTACTAAACTGCATTAAATAATTTAAGTTTATTATTGCTTACAGCTTACTATTAGCTTATATTATTTCTTAAGTTTTTATATATATAATTTAGCTTAAAAAAGAAAATAGTATAGCTTTTTTAAATTAGGTAGTTATTATAACAAAATTTCTATAAACTTAGCAGTAAGTATTCTTAGTTCTTTTTTATTTAATATGTGCTTTTAAAAAAAGAAATATTTGTTTTAATAAATATTTTCTTTTTTAAGGCTTTATTACTTAATAAAATAAATATTTTCTTTTTTAAGGCCTTATTATTTAATAAAATAAATATTTTCTTTTTTAAGGCTTTATTACTTAATAAAATAAATATTTTATTTTTTAAGGCGTTTTATAACTTTATAATTTACTTTTTTGCTATTTTATATTAGTATTTAAATATTATTATGCTAACACATTTTTATTTTTTTTTAAAAAACTTTTTATTTTTTTTTAAATTTTAAACTTAGATATATAAACTATTGCATTTTATTAAAGCAATAAAAAGCGCTTAAACATTATAGCTAATTTTAATAATTTTAACTTATTTGTTTAGGTTTTTATTTATAGCTTAAGAACTACTAGTGCAAATATTAACTTATATAACTACTGCTATAAAAGCTACATTATGTTTTTATTCTAAAGTACTAATGTATTAAACTAGCTACTTAGTTAACTTATATATATAAAATAAAAGAAATATGTTAAGTAGTTTATTATTATAGTTACTAGTACTATTTATAAAAAACATAAAAGCATTATATAACGCAAGTTCTTATAGCAAATTACTATAAAAAGCAATATTAATTCTAAAATTAAAAAAAAGCTAAGCATTATTGTTTATTATAAAATAATTTAATGCTTATATAATTAACTATATAGTTATTATTTACTAAAGGCTATAAACCTTAATATTATTATTATTTTTTCTAGATTTTTTTATAAAGTATGCAACTATATTTTTACTATTGTTTAGCTTGCTATAAATAAACCTAAATAATATTATATTATAAATAAGTTTGCAGCTTTTAATTATATTGCATATATTATACATTTAGCAAAGCTACAAAGTACTAAAAAAGAGGAGCTTTTTATAACATTTTAGCAGGTAAAACAGTTAAGTAACCTAAAACAATAGCATTTTTTATATTTTTATGGATATTTACTAAACAGAATTATTACTGCTTTTTAAAAAGCTAAAAACTAAGATATTAAAGCTATTAATGCTTGTTTAGCTAAAATTAATAAAGCGCAAATAGCTTAAAAAAAAGCAGAACTTAAAAAGCAGAAAAATAAAGAATATGCATAGCAAAAACAAAAAAAACAAGAAAAAAAAAAACAACTGGAGGAAAAAAAGGCCTAAGAAAAAGCTAAGGTTAAAAAAGAAGCAAAAATTGCAAAAAAAGCTAAAGCTGCAAAAAAAGCAGCACATAAAACCTTTAAAAAGCAATAAGCATAAGCAAAAAAAAAAAATACAAATATTGCAACAAATAGTAATAAATATAAAGTATTTTAATAGTTTAGCTATATACTTAAATAAATTGCGAATTAAGTTTATATTATTATAGTATTAAAAGTACTTATTAAATGTAATAATAAAACTTATTAAAAATAAAAAAGCTTTAAAAAAAAAATATTTAAAAAGAAAAAAAAGCAAATTTATTAATTGTTTAAT
>MU401050.1:0-11417 GCA_022578965.1 Xylaria sp. FL1777 | reverse complement strand
AATATTTTTAAATTATTTATTAAGTTATAAATATTTAGCTTTTATATGTTATTTTTTTATAGTTTTTTTTAATAAAAGCTTTTTAAGTTTTTTTGCTATTAATAACTTTTTTTAGTATTTTTTTAAACTTCACTTTTTTTAAAAGAATAAATTTATTAACGAAAAATTTAAAGGCTTTTTTTTTTAAAGTATTTTTGCTTTTTTTTTATTATAAGTTTTTTTAAAATTTGCTTAAAAATAAAATATATAATAATTTGCTTACTTTTTTTGCTTTAATTTTTTTAAGCATAATAAAAGTTTTATTTTTTATTATATTAAGCTTTTAATTAGTTAATTGCTTAATTTTTTATATATAATAATAATAACTATTATATATAATTAAAAATTCATAAAATTTTTTATATTTTTTTTTAATAATTATTTAATTTATTTAATAGTTTAAAAAGTTTTTTAAAAAGCTTATTAATAATTATATGTTTTTTTTTAACACATAATAAAATATAAAATTAAAAGTTTTTATATATATTATTTATTTTATTAAGGACTATAAGGTGACTACATAAAAGTGCACACACTTAGTTAATAGCATAATGCAAATGAACAAACAACCTAAGGGCAAAGAAGTAAAAAGCAGAGCACTTAATGAGATCGTACTAAAACCGGTGCAACCTAGGAGTAAATACAGGATGTTTTCACCTAGCTACTAGGAAAAAAGTGAGCTGCTTATAGCTCGCTTTCGACCTAAAAGCACAGTTTTTACCTGTATATATAAGAGATAAAAACCAGCATAGCTATTAAGCTATTAGCTTAAGTAATACAATATATATTTATTTTATTAATTAAACATTTAATAATACTAAAAATTTATTGTTTAATTAAGCTATAAAAGCTTTTATATTAATTTTTAAATAAAACATAATTTTATAAAAATAATTATATAATTTTTAAAAGGTTTTAATAATAATAAGCTTTTTTAGCTTTATAACATTATATTTTTTAAAGCTTTTTTATGTTTTAAATTTATATTTTGCTAATTTAATAAATTTATTAACTTTTTAACATAAAATAGCGTTTTAGCTAGTTTTAAAAGCATTAATTTTTAGCTAAATAAGTTTTTTTATATAATTAAAAATAATAAAAATAAAAGCTATTATAATAGCTTTTTAAAGCTTTTTTTTACGGTTTTTTACGGTTTTTTAAAATAAAACAGCTTATTTTTTTATAATAAAACTATTAATAGTTTTATAATTATAATATATTTTTATATTTATATTTAATAATATATTATTATTTTTTAAAAAAAGTATATTTTTATAATATTTTTATAAGTTTTTTATTTAAGAATTTTTATTACTTTTGTTTTTATTAAACTTTTATTATTAGTGCTATATATATAATTAATTATTTTAGTTGTTTGTTTTGCTTATTTATTTTTAAATATATTAGCTATAATTTTAGCTAGCTTAAAATTAAATAATATAACATTAAAATTTTTAAAGTATTTTAATATAAACTACTTAATATTTAAAGCAACTTTATAATTATTATATTTAATAATAAGTTTTTTAATTATTATATTATTAAAAAAAAGTTTGTATTTTATTAATAATATATTATATAAAACTTTTAATAATATTTTTAAAAATTAAGCTATTAAATTTATTATTGTTTATAAAAAAGTAATTATTTAAAAAAAGCTTATTAATATAAAAAAAGCAATTATTATTTAACTAAAAATAAAAAATAGTATTTAATTATATTTTAAAAATAAATTAACGATAAAAATTATTTTATATATTATAAACTTTTTAAAAAACTTATTATAGCTTTAAAAAAAATTAGTTTTATATATAATAATTATATTTATTTTTATAGCTAAATTAATTAATTAAACTTTTTTATTTTTTTTTATATTAAAAATTAAGCATTATAATATAAACTATAAGTTTTTTTAAAAATATTATATTTAAGTTAAATTTTTAAAACTTTTATAATAATGTTTTTTAAAAGCTTAAAAATTAAAATGTTATAAATTTGCTATGTTTTATAAAAAACTGTTTTAATTTTATAAAAAGAAAAAATCTTATTATATATTTTTTTTATTTTAAAAAAGTTCTAAAAAAGCGCTATTTTTTTATAATATTATATTTTAGTTAATAATGCTACTTTTTATTAAATAAAGTTAATTATATATAGGGTTAAAAAATTAATACTTAGTATAAAGACTAATTTTAGTAGTACTAAATTAGTATTAGTATTAATATTAAAGTTTAAGTACTAATTTAGTATTAGTACCACTAAGTACTAAACTAAATTAGTATTTAGTAGTACTAAAAACTAATTTAGTAGTACTAAAAGTACTAAAAGTACTAATTTTTAAGTTTTTTAAAGGAAAAAAAAAGGTTTTCATTAATATATTTAATTAAACCTTAAGAAATAAATTTAAAAAAAAGTATATTATTATATAAAACAAATAAAAGTATTTTTTATATTTAATTATAAATAGCTTATGTAATAATATATATTAAATTTAGCTATAATATATTAAAAAACTAGTTAAAACACATAAAAAACTAAGTAAAAATCACTTTAATTTATTAAAAAGTTAATTTTTTAAAGGTCTTTATATAAAAAAGCTAATGCTTTATTTTATTTAAACAGAATTATTACGTAATACTTAATAATCTATAGTTTTATAATAGTTTTTATTTAAATTTAATTTAAAAAACATAATAAAACATTATTAAATTATTTAAAACTTATTATATAAAACATAATAATGTTTATTAAATTAAAAACAATTGTTATTTTATTATTTTATTAAGTGAAAAAATATTTATTTCTTTTAATATTATTATATTTTAGTACTTTTAGTACTTTTAGTATTATTAAGCTAGTATTTTTAGTATTTAGTATTAGTATTAGTACTAAGTGGTACTAAACTAGCTTAGTATTAGTACTAAGTAATATTAAACTAATTTAGTATTAGTAGTACTAAATACTAAATTAATAGTACTAATTTTTAACCTTGATTATATAAAGCTTTTTTAAAAAAATAGCTAATTATTTAATAGTTAACACTTGTAGTACACTAAGAAAGCAAACAAATTTTTAACTAAGCTACCGGTTATTGCGCAACCTAAAAAAGGCATATAAAATAGCTAAATAAGTTTTAAATATAAGGAGGCTTAGCTATTATAACGTGGCTAAAGAATTAATTAAGTTATAAGCAGCTGCAAAAATACAAAAATAAAGGCCTTTAAATATAAAGCAAAAGCAGCTAAACATTAATATTGGCTTTTTTTAAGCTAAGAAAAATTTATTATAACTATAAAGCAAAAGCTAAAATATTTGTTATAAAGCTATTTGCTACTTATAGTTTTAAAAAAGCTGCTTATTACAGGTTTACGTTTATAAACTTTAAAGTAAAGCATAATATAATAAAGTACTAAAAATAGCAATATAAGATTATAAACATAAAACTATAAAAGTTAAAAAGTATATATTATAAAAAAGCAAAGCAATTAAGCAATTTTATTAAATATTAAACACTGAAATTTTACTAAAACTTTTAGCTACTAAATATATAATAATGCTAACTTTTAAAGGTTATATAAATATTTTTTAACTAGCTTATTTATGTAAAACTTCTAGCTTTTTTACTTGCTATAGCTTTTTTTGCTTTTTTAATTGCAACTTAAAGTTGCATACTAGCTATAAATATAGCTTAAATATTTTTATTAGTATAAAAATAGCGTATAGCTATATAAGCTTTAATAAACAATTAAAGTTTTTTATTAACTTTTTTAAGCTAAGAAATTATTAGTAATACTTAGAATTAAAAGAACTTTAATAGTTAAAATAAGCATAAAATAAAGCTTAAAAACATATAAACATTAATATAGTTAAAAGTATTTATAAAATTATAATTGCTACTTTTAGCGCTTATTTTGCTTTTTTTGCATTATAAGCATTTAGCAAACTTGCTAATAATATTATAAGCATAAAAATTATTAATGTTTTTATATAATTAGCATAAAAAAAACAGCAATAAAAAGTATATAATATATTATTATAATATAAGCAATATAGTAGCAATATAGCTTAAGCATTTTAGCATGCTTAATAAATATAAATTTTAAAGCTATTAGTAATACTTTAGCGCAAAGCATTAAAATATTTACTTTTATTTTAAAAATTAGCATTATAGCAAAAAAGCATAATAATAAGCAGTTATAAAAGCCTAAACTATATAATAATAAGCTATTAGCTACTTTATTTAGTACTATAAATTAAATAACTAGTAAAAATTATAGCAAAATAACTTATAACTTTAAATATATAAGCTTAATATTAGTTAGCATATATATTTAAGCTAAGCTAATTATAAATACGTACTATAAAAAGCATAGCAGTTATAATAAAATAGATTTTTATATAATTATAACATATTAATAACTAATTATATTAGGAACTAAGCACTTTAATATATTAAAGCAAGCGTAAGTTAAACATATAGTAGTAATAATAATAAAAATAATAAAATTAGTGGTTAAAAAAGAAAAAAATTAGCATAAGTAGCTACATAAAGTAACTTATTATTTATTGCTACTTTATATTGCTTAGTACATAAGTTATTTATAAGCTATGCTTACTTAATAAACTTATTATAAAAAGCATAAAAGTAGCTTAAAAAATAAATATATAAAAAGCAAACTAAAAAATAATAAGCAATTAATTTTACTTATAACTTAGTTATAACTTAGTTATAAAAAGATTAATATAGTAAAAAGCTAGCAGCAATATTAAAGCAAATAAACTATAATATACTAGCAATATAATATAAAAAGATTTAAAAAAAAACTAAAAAAAAAAAGCAGTATACTTAGCTAAATAAGTGCTAAAACTAAAAAAACTGCTATAGGTAATATAAAGCAAGCAATAATATTAAAGCAAGCAAACTATAAAGCAAAAAAAATACAAAAGAAAAAGAACTACAAAGTAACTATATAAAAATACATATATTTAATTAATAGTATAATATAAATAAGCAAACAACCTAAAAGTAAAGAAATAAAAAGCAAAGTATTTAATAAAATCGTAGCAGAACTAATATAACTTAAAAGTAAATATAAGATGTTTTTACTTAGCTACTAGGAAAAAAGTAAGCTATTTATAGCTTGCTTTTAATTTACAAGCATGGTTTTTACTTGTATATATAAGAAATAAAAACCGGCATAACTAATAAGCTGTTAGCCCAAGTAATATAATATATTTAATAGTTAATTAAATATTTTTAAAAATAGTATTAAAACATAAATATATATTTTAATAAATGTTATTTTATTAAAATAATATAAGATATTTTAAATAATAACTTATTTTTTTTAAAGCTTGCTTTTTTTATTTGTAAAATCTAAATAAAATAATGCTATTAAATAGCACGTTATTTTTAAAATAAATCTTTTTATTTTTTGTTTTATATATTATATTTAAAATTATTGTTTTATTTTTTATTAATTTATTAGTTTTTAAAGCTTAAAAAATAAATAATATTTAAATTAAAGTTATAATTAAATTATTTTTGCTTTTTAATTTATATGTAAAATTTCTAGTTTTTATAATTATTAATTTTTTAATGTTTTTTTGCTTTAGCGCTTTTTTTATTATAATTAAAAATATTTTAAATAATTAATTATTATTAAAAATAATGCAAACTTTTTTATTGTTTTATATTTTTAAAGTTTTAAAAAGTTTAATATTTTATATAAAAAAAATTAAAAAAGCTATTAATGTTATATTATTATATAAGTTTTAATTTTTTTAAAAGTTTATAATTATATATTTTTTTAAACTATGTTTTTTTAATTTTTTTTTTGTTTTTTTTTTATTAATTATTAAATTTTTTATTTAAAGTTTAATATTTTTATGCTTTATATAGCTTATTTATTAAACTAATAGTTTAGCAAATATATATTAGGTTTTTATTTACTAACGTTTTTAATCTTTTAAATTTAAACTTTTAATATAGTTTATTATTAATATAATAATTTAACTTGTTTTAAATATTATATTAGCTATTATATAAAAGCTTTAAAAATATAAACTTATTTAAAACTTTATAACAAAGTTTATTTTTAGTAATAAAAAATAAATAGCTTATTTTTTATTAATTATATATAGCAAAAAAAATAGCAATTTTTTGCTTATTTAAATAATAATTTTTTACTATTTTATATATTTAATAAAATTATTAGTTTAGTTAAATTTTTTTAAGTTATATTTATATTTTTAGTAATAAAGCTATTTTTATTAACAAATACATTTATATTAATATTAAACTATACTTTAAAATTAATAATTTTAATAATATTTTTTTTTATAGATTTTATTTTTTATTTTTATAATAAGCTTTATAATGCTTAAAGATATAGCTAAAATATTTTGCGTTTTTAATAATAAAACTAATATAAAGCATAAATTTAAAAAGCTTAAATATTTTTAATTAAAATAATTTATTAAGCTTAAGTTTTTTTTATTATAAAATTTATACTTTAATATTTTTTTAAATAAATTTAAGCTATTATTATTAATATAATTATTATACTTTTTATAAATTTTTATTTTAAAAAAGTTAAAAGTTTAATTAATACTTTTTAAAACTATTAATATTAGTTATATTAATTTTTTAAGCTTATTTTTTTTTAAGCGCTATTAATATAAAATTAACATTAAGCTAAAGTTTAATTAAAAATATTACTTTTTTTAAAAATAACATAAATATAATAAATAATAACTTTTGTTTTTTATATTATTTTTAAATAATAAATATATAATATTATATTAATTTAAAATTTTAAAAAGTATTTTTTTAAACTTTAATTTGTTTTTTAATATTTAAAAATTTAAAGCAATATAAATAAAAAACAACATTATTTAATTATTTTATTAGTTTTAATTATAAAAAACTTTTATTATTTTATAATATTACTTTTTTAAAAAAGCAACTATAAAGTTAAATTAAAATATATAAATATATATAATAAAACTATTATATTTTATTTTTTTATTTATTTATATTATTAAATAGTTTAATAAAAAGCTAGTTTTATAAATATTATTAAGCAATTTATGTTTATTAAGTTAATTAGCTAATTATAATATTAATTAAAAACTTTTTTATGTTTTTTTAATTGCTAGCTATTAAAATTTTATGTTATTATTTAAAGAATTTATACTTTTATATAAAAAAGCATTTTTAATGTTTATTTAAGTTAAAATTTCTTATAATAAAATTTTTAATTAAGCTTTATATTTTAATATATTGCTTTTTTTTTTAAATAAGCTATAGCATATTTAATTTAATTTGTTAATTTAAACTTTTATTAAAGTTATTTAAAAGTAGTAATATTATTTTTAATATTAGCTTAAAAACTTTTATTATTTTGAAATATAATTTAGCTTTTGTTTAAACAATTGTTTAAATAAAAACATTAAAATATTTTAAAACTTTTAATATAAAGTTTTTAAAAATAATATTTGTTTTTTTGTTTAAAAAATCCTTAAACTTTTTAGCTTATATTTTTTTAAATTTTAAGCTTTTTTTTATAAGCTTTATTTTTTAAATTTTTTAAAGTTTTTAATAATTAAAACTTTTTAGTTTTAATAAAACATTTTGCTTAAAAAAATTATTGTTTATTTATATATTTTTAATATTAAATTAAGTAAAAAATATATTATTATTTAAATAAATTTTTTTAATTATTTAACTTATAAAAGGTTTTTTTTTTTGCTTTTTAGGTTTTTTTTTACTTTTTATTTAATAAAAAGCAGCTTTTTTAAATAAAAGCTTATAATAATTTGTATTACTTGGACAAACGGCCTATTGGCTATACTAGTAGCTATTTAGTAAAACTTTATATAAATAAAAACCTTTTTTGGGGCAAAAACCACCCGTATATACAAAGTATGCAATAGTTTTGCTACAGATTTTATTAATTTGCTGCTTTTTTTATATAATACTTCGCTTTAAATTTTATACGCTAAGTTAGCAGCGCTTCTGCTTTATAATGCAAAAGTAAAAAAATTAGCGTGCTAACAAAAAGGTTTTTTGTTAATTAGTAGTAAAAGCGCCTTTTTACTAGCCTTAAGTTTTATAAGCTATAAATAATACAGTATTAAATGAATTTTAAGCACTATATAGCGCTATATTTTTTATAAATTGCTTAATGCTAAGCAGTAAGTTTTAGGTTTTAATTATGCTAAAAATACAAGCTGTTTGCTATATAAAAGAACTAGTACTTATGTAGTATTAGCAGCAAAAGCTAAAGCTGCTTGTTTTTATAATAGCTAATATACTAAATTAATTACTTATGTTGCTGCATTAGCAAAAAAGCAAAGTCTTTAAACTTTTAGCTTAGTTATTTAACTTTTAATTTTTATGCTTTTAGTATAGCAAGCATGCAGTTCGAATTAAGCTAAAAGCAAACTAACTTTTGCTTTAAGGCAAAGCAACTGCAAACTAAGCAAAACTTAAACCTATAACTTTAAAAGAAGTAGCTAAGCATATATTACTGCGCCATTAAGCTAAAAGCTTATAATAATTAGCTTAAAACACATTTATACTAATTTTTTTGCTTAATATATAGCTTTATAAAACTTTTATGCTATTTTTATTATAAAAAATACTTTATATAAAGTTTTAATTAGTTATAATAAAACTGTTATTTAGTTTATTATTTAGTTTATTATTTTTTTAATATTATAAGCTTTTATTAGTTTTATTTTATAAAGTATACTAGTTTAATTATTAAACTTTTTATTTAAAAACTAGTTTAATTATTTATTATTTAATTAATAAAGCTTTTTTTTTTTTAGTTTTTTTTGTTTGCTTTTTATTTTAACATTTAAATTTTTATTATTTAAAACAAGGTTTTTTTTTTATAATTAATAATAAGCTTTTTATTTTAATAGCTTATTATTACTTAAAACAAAATTATATATTTACTTTATTGCAGCATTAAAAATTTCTTTTTTATTTTTTTTATAATAGTAGTAATACTAAAAGTGTAGTGCAAAAAACTAACTATACTTTATATTTTAAGAAAATATTTTATTTAAGGAAAAAAAAGAAAAAGAAAAATTATTTTATATATTTTTAATAGCAATATATAAACAACTTATATAATGTTTACATAGCTTATTTATAATAACTATTTATTATACTTTTAATAAAATTAATAAAACAATAAGCTATATATAAGCTACTATATGTTCTTTTTTTATAAAGTATATACTTAATACTTTAATATAACATAATTATAGCTTTAGCTATAAATAAACTATAACTTTAATAAATTAGCAAACTATAGCTTTAGTTATAAGTAAACTATAAGCTATTATAATTTTTTTTTTATAAAAAGATTTAGCTTAAGTTTTTATAAATAAAAAAATGTGTTTTTATAAAATTAAACTAATAAATTAGCACTTTTAAACAATAAACAAATATTTTTTAGTTAAACTTTTAATAAGTTAAATAATGAAAGCTATTATTTTTTACTATTAATTTATTAAGCTAATAGCTAATTATTAAAAATTACGTTTGTTGTTTTGTTTTATTTTTAAAACTTAGTTTTTATTTTCTTTTTATTAATAATTATTATTTTATTATTATTAAGGTGCAATAAGTTAAATATATTTTGCTTAGCTATATATAGCTACTTTTTAAGCTTTATTAAAAGATTTGCTTTATTTAAGTTATTATTATAATATTTTTTTAGTATTAATAATAAGTTTTTAAAGTTTTTAGCAAAGTATTACTTATTGTTATAGTTTTACTTTTTTTATATTATTTTATAAAATAACTTATAATATTATAAGCAAAAAAAAAGTACTTTTTTTTTTTTTTTTTTTTATAGCTAAGTTTATTACTTTTTTATTTAAACATTTATGCTTTTAATTAAGTAGTAAGTTATTAAGATATTTTTATAATTAATTAGCGTAAAACTATTAACTTTTTTGAAAAAAATTAAGCAATTTAAGTTTAAATATATTTAAGTTTTTAAGTAATATATTAATAATGCAATATAGTTTTTTAGTTATTAAATAATTAAGTTTATTACTTAAGCAATTAGTTTGTTTACTTTTTTTAAAGCATATATATATAGTTTTTTTTTTAAAGTTAAGGTTTTATTAATGCTTGTTTACTTAATTAGTTATATATTACTAAGCTGCTTTAATAAATCATTGCGCTTTTTTTATAGCTATATGTATTTTTTAAGCGTAAGCTTATGTTTTTTTTATAATAGCTTTTTATGCAAGCTTTTATTTACTAGGTTTTTAGTTCTTGCTTTTTAATTAAAAAATAAACATATTAGTTTTTTAGTTAATATTTTATGTAAAGAAATACTTTTTAATAACTTATAAAGTAAAAATGCTTATATTATGTTTATTATAAATAATACTTTTAATTACTTTTTTTAAAAGTAATTAATAAAAAGTTTTAGCTTTTAGTTTAGCTATTAAAGTATAATTTTAACTTGTTTTATAGTTTGTTTATATTTAATTAAAAAAAATTTTAATTTAATACTATATATTTTTAATAGTTTATTAATAAAGTTTATAATAAATTATGAACTTTTATTACTAGTAAATAATTTTAGCTATTTATATATATAAAAAAAACTTTAATAGTATATTTTTATAGCTTTTTTAATAGTTATACTACTTTTGCATAATATTATTTAAATTAGCTAAAATAGTTTATTAATTATATAAAATATTATATTATAGTTATGTTTATTTATTAAAAAACTTTTAAAGTTTATTATAAAGTATTATTATATTTAATTAAGTATTAATAAAAGTATAAGTTTATTAAAAGTTTTATTATAAAGTACTTTAATAGCTTAACATAAATAATTTGTTATATATTAATTAATATTTTTATATAAGCTTTATTATTAATAGCGTTTTATTATTATATAATGCGTTTTTTTCTATTAAAGTGTATTATTATTAATTATCAGGGTTAATAATTAGTCCGGACTAACTAGTTTAAACTAAGATTAAAGACTAATTAGTTTTTTTTCGAGGTAATTAAAAACTAGTTAGTTCGGACTAAAAACTAACTAGTTTTTTTTCGAAGTGATTAAAAACTAGTTAGTTTAAACTAAAGACTAATTAGTTTTGTTTTTAAGTGATTAAAAACTAGTTAGTTCGAACTAAAGACTAACTAGTTTAAAATTTTAATGATTAAAAACTAATTAGTCTTTAGTTCGAACTAATTAGTTTTTAGTTCAAACTAATTAATCTTTAGTCCGGACTAATAAATTTTAATTAAAACTACTTAATATTTAAATTAAAGTTTTAAACTTAATAATAATAATAATAATAATAATAAAATTTAATTAAATATA
>MU401049.1:0-11421 GCA_022578965.1 Xylaria sp. FL1777 | reverse complement strand
TTTAACTAATTGCTAAAAGTTATTATTATAATAAAACTATAATAAAAAACAATAATAATATTTTATGCTTAAAAAATCTAAAACATAATAAAGTACTATAAAATTGCTATATAGTATATTATTGCTATTAATACTTACTTAATAAATTAAAAAATAATTGGTTTTTTAAACAAATTGCAAAAATAAAAATATAGAACTTTTACGAATTAAAGTAGTTAGTTATAATTATAGTTTATTATAAAAATCCACAAAAATTTACAACATTTAAAAAGAATTTTAATTGCATTTATAACACTATTTTAAAGAAATATAAAAATAACTACTATAAATATTACTAGTTAATTAAGATATAATTATACTAAAAAATAGTTACTAAAAGTAAAAAAGCTTAAAAACTGCAATTTAAAGCTTAACTAAAAGCAAAAATAAAACAAAGCATAATAATATCTAAAGTATAAAATAAAATAAATATTTAAACATTTTATAAAAAAAAATTAAAAAACAAAATAAATACTTACTAAAAAAGTAGCAAATAGCTAAAAAAACTAAAGCTTTATATAAAGTTTAATATAATAACTAGCAAAACTAATTTAAAATTAAACTTATATATTAAAGAAAAAAATATAATATTTTAATTAATTTAAAAACATAAGCTAATATAATTTTACTTAAAGTAATAAAACAAAATAAAATTTCTTAAAAATACAAACAAAAATCTTAAAAGATTAAAAAATTTAATAAAAGTATTTTTAGTTATAATAATAGTTGCATATTTAAAAAAACTAAACCTTTTAATATATTTATATAAAAACATAAAAAATAAATTATATTAAATATTACTAATATATTTAATTATAATATTATTTTAAGAATATTATAGCTAAAGATTAATAACTTTTTAATTTAATAAAAAGCAAAAACTATTAATTAAAAAAGTAAAAAACAAAGCAAAAAAATTAAAAAAATCACAAAAGAAATTTTAAACAAAATACTAAAGATATATTATAAATTTTACAAACTATTTAAAAAAAAAAAAAAAAAAAAACTTCTTAAACATAGCTTATAAAATTACTACATTTTTATTAAGGAAAAATATTAACTAAAGCTTTATTAAATATATTATATAAGCTTAAATAAAATAAACGCTTTATAAAAATACATTTAAAAAAATTTAGCAAAAGAATTCTTAAGAAAATCTTAGTTATTTATTAAATATTTTATAGTACTAATATTTAAAATAAAAAATAAAAAACAACTAATTAATAAAAAAGAAAAACTAATATAATAAATAATAATTAACTATTAATTATTAAATATAATTATTATTGCAAATAAATATTTTTTTATTTTGCTAGTAATTATAAAAGAAAATATTAGCTAAACAAAATAGTTTATAGCAGTTAATATTTTAAATAAATATTATGCTATTAAAATAGCTAAAGAAAAAAAATAAAAAACTACTATATAAATAGTATATAAACTATATAAATATATAATTATGCTATAAAAACTATAAAACATATTAGCTAGCTTTTAATATATAATAATAATGATTTTATAAAAATGTTTAAATAAATTTGTGTTTATTTACTTAAATAATATTTTGATTTACTTTAAAACACTAAAAAAATATAAAAAATATATAACTTAAGTATTAAAAATATTTAAACAAGCAGAATTACAACTTAATATAAAAAAATATATATAGCATATATAAAAAATAAACTTTTTAAGATTTATAATTACTTTAAAACAAATATAAATTTAATAGTTAAAAATTAATACAGTATAAAACTAAAAAATATTTAATTTAGTTACTATTATAAATATATAACAAGCATTAAGATTTTTAAACTATGTTTAAATGTTAATTTAAAACTTTAAGAAAATAGCATTTTATTTTATAAAGTATATAAAGAAAAAATACGAAAAAAAATCCTTTTTAATTTTAAAAAAAGCTTAAAAAGCTTTTAAAGAACTAAAACTAAAAGTTATTTTTAATTTTGTAGTTAAACTACTTAATTTACAGAAAAAAAAAAAGCTAAAAATAAATGCTTTAAATAATATAATTGCAAAAGTTTTAAAACAATTAAAAAATAACAAAAAATAGCACTTAGTAGCTTATTATTTTAAAGCATTATAAAACGTAGCATTATAATACTTTATATATAATAAAGAACTGCTTGCAATTATTATAGCATTTAAAAAGTAAAAACTGTTTTTTATAAAAACTATAAAGCTAATTAAAATTTATTTAAATTATTAAAACTTAACGAAATTTATAATTATGCAAAAAATTACTAAACAATATAAAAATTAAATAGTTTTTTTTTCTAAATTTAACTTTAAAATATGTTACATTAAAAAAAAAAAAAACATTTAAATAAACATATTTAGTTAATAAAATTAAAAAGAATTTAAAGTTTTAAAAAAAAACATTTAAGTATTATATTTTTAAAAAAATAAAAGCTTAAAAGTTAAAGTTATATTTAAAAACTTTACAAATATATAGCTATAATAAGCTTATAACTTAAAAAAGTTAGCATAATTATAAAAACACAAAAAATTAAAAAATAACAAGCTAATATATAAACATAAGGTTTATTTATTAGAATTTTTATAAAACAAGTTTATTAAGAAATTTTACAAATATTTATTATATAAACATTAAAAAGCAATAAAAACAGTTTAATAATTATAAAAAAAATACAATTTTTTAAAACTATAAAACATAATTAAATCTATTATAAAAAAATGCAATATTTATAATAAAGCTAAAGCAGCTTAACATAAGCTTTATAAACTGCTATAATTTATATAAATACTTAAATAAGCATAGCATATTATTGCTTAAAATTTTATTATAGCATTATTTTTATTAACTAATTTAATTATAAAAGTATAATATAATAAAATATAAATTATTATTAATAAACTTACTAAGTATGCTTATTTTTTATTATTTAAAGAAAATATAATAGCTAAACAACTTATATATGCTTTTATATGCTAATATTTAAATAAGCATAAGTTACTAAAAAAAATTGTTTTAAACTAAAATAAATTATTTACTTTTAAATTTAAAACTAGTTTTTTTAAACTTATTAATATTAAACTAAAGTTTTTAACTGCTTATTACTTATAAACAAATAAACAAATAAAAAAACTAAACTAAATATTAAAATAATATTTATAAAGTTATATTAACTACTAATAAAACAATTAAATAAAACTATTATTAATAATATAAATCTTATATAACATATTAATAAATAAAAATATAAACATATTTTTATATAAAGCTATTTATAAATAACAAGTAACTATTAAAAAACAAAAAAAAACATTAATAAAAGCATTTATTATTTTAACTATAGCACTTTAAGCAAAAACTATTATAACAGAAATTAAAACGCTATAAGTTAAACTATAACTACGTTTTTAGTTTTTATAATAATAAATGTTAATATATTATAACAAAAAACAAACTAAAGAACTAGCTTTTAAAAAAGGAAATAAAGTTTATTTGCTACAACAAAAATAAAATGTAAACATTAATATTTTTTAAATTAAAACAAAACAACTAAACAATAAATTAAAATTTAAAAAACTTAGCTTTTTTAAAATTAAAGAAGTTATTTTATTTACTAACTATAAACTATTATTACTAAAAAATATGTAAATTTATTTTATTTTTTATATTTTTTTATTAAAACTAGCACTTATTAAAATATTTATTAAAACATAACTAAAAATAAAAATAAATTAAAACGTTTATAAAGTTAAAAATATACTAAATTTTTGTTAAAACAACAGTAACTTAAAGTATTTTATTAAATAAAAAAAATATTTATATATTAATAATACTTAAAAACTTAAAAAATATTTAAAAACTACTAAAGTAGTTATAAATTAGTTTTACTGCTAATATTTTAATTGCTTAAAACTAAAAAAAAAAAGTTAACTTTAAAAAAAACGCTTAAAAAGTTTTAATTAAACTTAAATAAAGTAGCTTGTGCTGCTTTAGTTTGCTTTTTTTGTTATTTTTACTTTTTTGCTAGCGCTTTTTGTTCTTTTTTAATACGTTTTATTTTATTTAGTTTATTTAAAAACTAAAGCTTTTACTAAACTATTTTAATACTTTTTGCTTTTAAAAAACATTTTTATATATAAAGTTAAGCTAACTTGCTTAAAACAAAATTAAAGCTATTTTAAGCTTGTTTTAATTTTTTTTAAACTAAAAGTAATTATTGCTTTGCTTGCTTTTTTTTTTTTTTAAAATAATAGTATTTAAAAATTATATTGTTAATTAAGTTAATTAAAATTTTTAATTTATTATAAAAATAACTAGCGCATATATATTTAAAATAACAAAACATATGATTTATTATTTTATATATTAATAACTAATTAAAGCAGTAAAAATAAAGCATAACTTTATAGCTAGTAAAATTAATAAAAAAAGCAAAAATAAGTTTTTGCTTTGTTTTAAATAAACGGTTAGTTTTTTTAATATGTTTTAATATTATAACATATAAAAGAAAAAAAAAGAAAAAATACTTATAAAAAATTATTAAAACAATAATTTTAGAAAAAAAGAAATAATATTACAAAATTAGCATAAAAATAGCTTTTAAAACAACTTAATGCTTTTATATATATTTTGCACCTTTTTTTTTGCTAGCTAAAGCTAAAGTTATATAATAATTTCCTTAGCTTATTAAACTTATAGTAATTTAAAGCTTATTAAGCTTATAGTAATTTAAAGCTTACTAAGCTTATAGTAATTTAATGCTTATTAAACTTGCAATAATTTAAAAAAAGTTATTACTTTTTTTACTTTTTTTTTGTTTATATAAACATATATTTTTTATATTTAATTATTTACTTAGTTTTAGTTTTTTAGCTATTAATTTTTTATAACTACTAAGCATTAATATACTTATTACTTTTAATTCCTTAAGACCTTTATTAATGCATAGTAGTAAAAATACTCCGAAAACCTCCTTAACGAACTACTGTTAAAAATTCTATTATTACTTGCAAATTAAGACCTTAAGGGCAAACCTGTTATATTAATATATAATAAGTTTATTATAGTTTGCTTTATAAAAGATTTTTTAATTTAAATACGTTTAGCTTTAATTATAATATTAGCTATTTTTTATAGCTAAGTATACTACTTATAATATACTAAAAAAATGCAGCATTTATTAAGGTATTATATAGCTATTATTATTGCTTTTGTTCTTTAATAAAGTTTGTTTATAATAGTGCTACTATAAGCAATAAAACTATTAAAAATTAGTTTTTTTTAGCTTAGTTTAAAAAGTTTTTAATAAATATAATATTAGCTTTTAAATAATATTTGATTTAATAATTAAAAACTTTATTTTAAAGATTAGCTAGTATATATAGCACTTTAATTAAAACATATAAAAGCTTTAACGCTTATAAAAGCAGTAAGCTTATATAAACGCTATAAATTATATAGCTATTTTTAATTTTTAATAGGTTTACTATTAAACAGCTATAAATATTATTTATAAATTTACTTTATTTTTATTAAAGTTAAAAATAATTTAGTTTTAGCTAATATTTTAGTACTAAAAACTTATTGTTATATAGCTTTTAAGCACTTTATAACATTTTTTAATTTTTATAAATAATTTTTTTATAACTTAAAAAAAAAATATGTTTAGCGTTTTATTTAAAAGCAAATATTATTTTTATACTTAATAGCTAAAGCTATATATTTATATAAATAACGTAAACTATTTTTCTGTTTTAAAATATAATTATATTTTTATATAGCTTTATAATAAACTTTGCTTAACTATAGTTTATTTTTAAAAAAGCTAATATGCTTTAATATATATTTAGTTTAAAAATTGCTAAATATGTAGCTTTTATAACTTTATTTAAGTTATTAGTTAAATTATTGCTTTTTTGTTAATTAATAAATATAAATAAAAAAGTATAGTTTATAAAAAACAAAAAGTGCTTTAAATTATTAAAGTTTATAAGTATTATAAAAAAAGTATTACTTATAAATAAAAAATGTTATAAATTATTAAAATCTATAAGTTTAGCTTATATAAAATTTTTAAAACTGTTTTAATAATTTATAATTTAGTTTTAATAAAAAAATAAAAAAGTAAAAAATTAATAGTTAAAATAAAATTATTAAAAAATATTAAATATAAGTTTTTTTTTTTTTGGCTTTTTTTTGCAACTAACTAGATTTATAAAAATACTTATGCAGCTTTAAAAACTAAACTTACAGAAACTTGCTATATATAAAACAAGCTTATATAAATAATAACTTAAAAAAGAATAAAAGTAGAAATAAAAGGAGCAAAAAATTATAACGTAACTTTTTTAATATAAAACTAGTTATAACTAGCTAACAGTATAAACTTAAACTAGTAGCAACTAGCAATAAGCTTAACGTTAAACTTGCAGTACTATATAAACAAGCTAAATAAAGCAATAATAAACGCTAAGATTTTTTTTAAAAAAAACCTAAATAAGCAAACTATTTATAGTGCTTACTAAGTTATTAAAAAGTTATTAAAAGCGTATTACTTTTAGCAAATAAATAAGCAGCTATAAATAAACAGCAGTAATAAAAGTAGCAAACATGCTGTTTAAAACCTATTATAAGCATTATTAATAAAGCAAAAAAAGCTTACTGCAAAAATAAAATTGCTGCATGTATAAATTTAGCAATTTAAAAATTGCATAAGCAAGCAAGCTAAAGTTGCTAATTTTTTTTGCTAGTAGTTTATATTTTATATAAACGTACTATAAGTAAACAGTAGTAAAAAATTTTTACGCGTTGTTTTACTAACTTACTTTAGGGCTATTATAGCAATAAACTTTAATTAAGCTATTATTATAACTTTTGCTAACTATAAAGCTAAAGTAAAAACAAAGTTAATTATAATATAAAAGCTAAACCAAGCAATAAAAGCAAACATAATTTAAGCAGCATATAAACTACTAAATAATAACTAAAAAGTTATTTTTAATAAGCAAAAAATCTAGACCTAAATGCTAGCAAATATATTATAAGCTTATTAAGCGTTTAATAAAAAATTAAAAATGCACTTTTAATTATACTAGCTAGTAGCTTTAGGCCTACTAATTAAACAAATGCTAAAAATAAAAAAAAAAAAATGTTAGCTTAACTTAAGCTAGCTAACTAAAAGCTAAAAATTAAAAAGCTATTTTTTTTACTTTGTTTATTATAACGTAAGCAAAAAATATGCTTAATATATATTAAAGTTATAATTGCAGAAAATGTAAACATAGCGTATATTAATGAACTTTTTTAGAACTATTGTTATTTTTAAGTAGCTTTTTATTTCATAGATATAATAGCAACTTAATACTATAGCTGCTAAAAATAAGGCTACTAAGCTAACATATGTAAAAATAAGCAAAAATGCAGCTAATGTAAATCTTTAAAACATGCTAAAAATAAAGCAAACCTATGCTTTATGCAAACTAAAAAAAAAGCAGTTATGTGCTTTTTTTATTAAAGCAACTATTTAGCTTAAGCAGCAAAATGCCTAAAAGCTATTTAAGTGCGTAAGCTAGCTAAAAACGCCTTTATTTACTGCTTTATATAGTTTATAATAAAGCTAACTTAAAGCTAACTATGTATTATTGCTGCTATAAAAACGCTACGCAAGCAAAAAGCTAATAATTTAATAAGCAAAAATATTATTTGCTCGAAAAATTGCTTACTAAAAAAAACTGCGCTAGCAACTATACAAAAAACAAGATTACAAACTATTGCTAATATATTAAAGCCTTAAAACTAACCTAAAAAAAACCTGTTTAAAAACTATTAATAAGCAGTTTAAATAACAAAAAGCTATACTTGCGCAGCAAACAAAAACGCAAGCAATAAAAGCAGCAGTATTAAATAAAAATTAAGCAACGCGATTTTTAAATAGTAGCGCTTATATAGTTAGCTATAAAAGGGATATAAGTTATAATAGCAAGCAGTTAGCAAAAATATTTTTATTTAGCTTTAGCATAGTTTTTACTTACGTATAAAATTAGGTAGCTTTTAGCATAGCTTTTTAAAGCCGTTAGTCCTAAGTAATACAATATATATAAGTTTTTTTTAAATATGCTAATAAAATAAAAATAAAAATTGCACTAAATAAAAAACGCTAAGTTTATATAATTATTAAACTATTATAAAATTAGCACTAAAGTAGCTTTTAAAACAGCTTAATGCTTTTATATATATTTTGCACCTTTTTTTTTGCTAGCTAAAGCTAAAGTTATATAACAATTTATTTAGCTTATTAAGCTTATAGTAATTTAAAGCTTATTAAGCTTATAGTAATTTAAAGCTTACTAGGCTTATAATAATTTAGTGCTTATTAAACTTGCAGTAATTTAAAAGAAATTATTACTTTTTTTACTTTTTTTTTGTTTATATAATTATGTATTTTTTATATTTAGTTATTTACTTAGTTTTAGTTCTTTAGCTATTAATTTTTTATAACTGCTAAGCATTAATATATTTATTATTTTTAATTTTTTAAAACTTTTATTAATGCATAGTAATAAAAGTATTTTAAAAACTTCTTTAATGGACTATTATTAAAAATCCTATTATTATTTGCAAATTAAAACTTTAAAAGCAAACTTGTTATATTAGTATATAATAAGTTTATTATATTTTAATAACTTTTTAATTAATAAAACTTAACATACAAAAATAAATATTAGTATAAAAAGTTAAATAACAAACAATTTATAAAATAAACTTTTAAAAATATACTAAAAAAATATTTAAAAAACAAAAATGCTAAATAGCATTATATAAATAAACTTTACTTAATAATTAATAAAACTAAATTTAAGTTATATTATTAAAAACAAAAAATTAAAAATTAAGTTTAAAAATCTTAAAAACCTTTAGAACTAGCAATATATTAAAATAATAAACTTTAGTATTTTTACTAGTTATTTTTATTAAAAAAAAAGCAATAATAAAAAAAAAAAAGTTAAGTAGTAATAATAAAAAAAAACTAATATTAATACTAGTACTATAAAGCAAACTAGTTGCTTTAACTTAAAAAATAGCTTAAATATTAAATATTATAACTTTTAAACTAATATAAATATTAGCTATAATAATTAAAGCAGCAATAATAACTGCTATTATAATAATAAATTAAAGCTTTAAATAAATAATTATATTATAACTAATATTAATATTATTATTAGTAAACTTAACGCTTATTTTTATTATTATTACACTTAAAGTAATAACTTAAAATAAAAAACTTAACTTTTTATTATTATTATTGCTTTTACTATTAAAATTATTTATAATATTAAAAATACTAAATATTAAAAGTTTTAAACTTATTGCTTTAAAGCTTTATAATAAATCTATAAATATAAAAGCTTTTTTAATTTATATTAAACTTTATTTAAAATAGCATTTTATTACTATTATAAAAAAAAATTAAAAAATAATAACTATTTTATAATTTTTATTAAAAAAAGTACTAAAATAGTTTTAATTTATTTTAAAGGATTTTTTAAAAGCTAATAAGTTAACTAATTTTAAGCTAAAAACAAAAAATTTTTTTAAAAATTACGTTAAGTTTAAAAATTAAATAAAAGCATTATTTAAAAACACTTAAAAAGTAAAACATGCAAAAAAAGCACTTTATTGCTTAAAACAAATAAAAATAGCAATAAATTATATTATAAAGTTTTAATAATTAGTAGTAATTTTAAAATTACTTAAGCTTATATTATTTTATTTATTTTATAGTAAACTTAAAACTTAAGTTTAAAACAAACTATATAAAATAAATAAACTAATAAAAATTAATATGTATATTAATATAGCTATTATAATTAATTAATAATTATTTAATTAGTACTTTAAAACTAAAAGAACTAAAAAAAATAAAAAAAAAATACTTAAAAAAATATTAAACAAAGGTTTAAACAAATTAATAAAGTTTAAAAATAATAATTTTAAAATATGTTTAAAGTTAAATGTTATAACTATAAAAAAAAAAAACACTTTTAAAAATAATGCTAATTTAAAAAAAAAAAACAAAAAAAAAAGCTATAAAAAAAAAAAAATTTTTTAACCTAAAAAAAAAGTATAAATTATAAAAGTTTAAAACAACAAAAAATAATAAAGCAATTTAAAAAATATATTTTTAAAGCAAAAATATAAAGTTGCTATTTTAAATTAAAACAAAAATGCTATATTAAATAAATCTAAATGCTTTATTTATATAAATTAAAATAAATAAGCATACAAATATTATTTAAAAGCTTTATAGTTATTAAAACAAATTATAAAAAAATATATTTATTATATAAATAATTAAAGTTATTTAATATATAACTTAAAAAAATAGTTTAATTAAAAATAACAAATAATAAAAAGTAATAAATTAACATAATTAGCAAACTTATAAAACTATAAAAATTTTAAACTATTAAAGCTTAAAATATAGCTTACAAAAAAATTATATTTAAAAAAATAAAACTATAACTATAAATAGTATAATTATTAAACTAATTATAAACTATTAAAACATTTAATTGTTAAATAAACTTAAAAAAATAAAATTTATAAAACTTTAAAATAAAAACAAATAAAATTAAAAGCTATAAAAAATACTACAAAAAAAAAACTAATAAAAATAAATAAAGTATTTTTATAATTTAAACTGCTTTAAATATAATAAAACAAAAAAATACTAATAATTAACGCAAAAACTAATACGTTTTAAAAACTAAAGCTAATAATTTAATTAATTGCTAAAAATTACTACTATAATAAAATTATAATAAAAAATAATAATAATATTTTACGCTTAAAAGATTTAAAATATAATAAAGTACTATAAAATTATTATATAATATATTATTATTATTAATATTTATTTAATAAACTAAAAAATAATTAGTTTTTTAAACAAATTATAAAAACAAAAATATAAAATTTTTATAAATTAAAATAATTAGTTATAACTATAGTTTATTATAAAAATTTACAAAAATTTATAACATTTAAAAAAAATTTTAATTATATTTATAATATTAGTTTAAAAAAATATAAAAATAATTATTATAAATATTATTAGTTAATTAAAGCATAATTATACTAAAAAATAATTATTAAAAGCAAAAAAGCTTAAAAACTATAATTTAAAGCTTGCTTAAAAGCAAAAATAAAACAAAATATAATAATATTTAAAGTACTAAATAAAACAAGCATTTAAACATTTTATAAAAAAAAATTAAAAAACAAAATAAACATTTGTTAAAAAAGCAGCAAATAGCTAAAAAAACTAAAGCTTTATATAAAGTTTAATATAATAACTAATAAAACTAATTTAAAGTTAAACTTAT
>MU401048.1:0-11458 GCA_022578965.1 Xylaria sp. FL1777 | reverse complement strand
TTATAAAAGTATTTAAAAATTTTAAGTTATTATAAAGCTTAGCTAAATAAGCAAAGTTTACTTATAAGCTAGCTTTAAAAGTTATTATAATTTTATTGCTAAAACAAACAAAAAATAAGCTACTTTTTGTTAATACTTTTTAAAAAAAAACAGTTTTATTAATAAAACGCTTTTTTTTTATATTATTAGCAAACTTATTTAATATACTTAAAAAAAACCTAACTTATAATAACTATTAAAAGTTTATAATTAACATTAATATAAAAAAAAAACATAATATTATTAATATAAAAGTTAGCGCTATAAAAAGCGCTAAAAAATAACTTATTATTTAATAGCTTTTTTAAAGCTTATAAATTTGCTTTAGTAAAAAAAATAGCAATATTATATACTGCTAGCTTTTTATTAAAGTATTACTTAATATAATTTAAGCAAACAAAAATAATAGTTATACTTAAACTTAAAAAGTTAAAAAAAACTAAAAAAACAGCTAAAAAGTAGCATTTTATTATGTTTATTTATATAATAAAAAAAGTGCTAAAAAAAAAGCTATATTATTATATAGCAAAAGTAGTTAAACAAAAAGATTTTTTGCTAAATAACTAAATAAGCAACAAATAAAACAAATTAATAAATATAATTATTAAACTAATATTAAAAACAATAAAAAAAGCAATTAGCAAAAAAAGCATAATATTTTTGCTATAATTAAACATTATAAAAGCTTTTAATACTATTAATAAAAAAAAAACAATATATATTTTGCAATAAAAAAGCTTTTTTTTATAAATAATTATATAAGTAAAATTTTTTATATTAAATTATATAGTGCGTTTTTGCTTTAATATAGCAATATTTTAGCTAATAGTATTAAAAGTTAAAGTTTTTCAAAAATTTCTGCTTTTATTTTTTTTTTTTTTTATATATTTTAATACTTTATAATAATTTTATTATATATTAAAAGCTAATAATAATTAATTTTACTAATAATATTAACTTTATTATAGCAAACTTAAATGTAAAACAAAACTATAAAGCTTTAAAAATAGCATAAAACATATATAAAAGCTAAATAAAATAACATAAAATAAAGTTTATATTGCAAAAAAGCAGATTAATGCATTTTTTTAGCAGCAAAATAGCATTTATACAAATAATACACCTTTTTAATATAATAGTATATTTAAAAAATAGCGCAAAATATTTAAAAATATAGTTTAATAAAAATATAAAATAAAAAAAACATTTAGTAAAGCTTAAAAAAAAACTAAGCATTTAATTATACATAGTAATTAAGCTATAAAACTTTATATAAAGCAATAATATAGCAAAAGCAAAGCAAATATATATTATAATAATATAAAATATTTTAGCTTATAATATAATAACTTAGTATAAAAACTTTAAAAAAAATAAAGCAAAAAGCATTATTAATTTATTAGCAGTAATTTAAAACAAATGTTTTAAACGTATAGCTAAAGCTTTTAAAATAATTAAAACAAAGCATTTAAAAACTAAAATAAAAATTCTTTTTATTAACTTGTATTTTAATAATAAAGCAATAGTTTATAAATATTGCATAAAAAGCTTAGCAGGTAAAAAATTAATTTAAAAAATAACCAAAAAAATTAAAACTTTTATTTAAAACATAAAAGCTTAAAAAACTAAAAATTAAACAAAAAGCAAGCTTATAAGCAATAATAAAAGCATAGCTAAAAAACTTTAATGTTAGCTTTAAACTTTTAGCAAAAAAAGTAATCAAAAAAAAAAAACTTAAAATTGCACTAAAAAAAAATAAATAAGCAAATAAAGCTAAACTAAAATAAACAGCAATTATTTAGCAATAGTTAAACAAAAGTTTAACAAAAATAAAACTTTTAAAAAGTATAATAAATTATTAAAGCATAAAATAGCTATAATAATATAAATTTGCATTAAAAACATAAAGCTAACAGTATTTTTATATAAAAAAAAAGTTTTAAGCTTTTTTATGCTTTTTTATAAATATACAAAAAAAAAAAAAACTTTTTAGCATATAATTTTATGTTATAACTTACTAAAAAACAAAAAAAAGCAGCTATAAAAAAGCTTTATAGCTAAGCTACTATAAACTAATAAAAATTTATAACTGGCTATAAAAAAGCTTAAAGCTATAAGTAATATTATAAAGTAGCTATTTATTACTCATAAAATAGCAATATATAATAAAGCAGTTAAAATAAAAAGAAATAAAAAAAAAAAAAAGCAAAAAATAAAGAAAAAACTAGCAGAAAAAGCAAAAGCGCTTTTTTAGAAGTTCTAAAAAACAAAAAAAAAGCTTTTATGCGTTTCTTAAAAAAGCAAAAAGTTTAAAAGCTTTAAAAAAGTTTTTTTGCTTTTTAACTATTATTTTCTGTTTAGCAAGCTAATTAATCAAAACTAGTTATTATAAAGTAAAAAAACTTCAAAGTAGTAGCATAAACATTATTGCATAAGGTTTTTATTTAGCTTTTTATATAGTTTTACTTATAAGTACACAAGTAAAAAAACCGCACTATAAAGTAATATAGCAAGTTATTAATAATAATAATAATATAACTATACTAACTACTAAAATAGTTATTATTAAAAAGCAGCAAGTAAAATTAGCTTAATATTTTGTTTATAACTAAAATATAAATAATATTACTAAATAAATATAGCAGCTAAAGTTAAAACAAAAGAATATAGCAATTATAAAAAAAGAACTAAAGAAAATGTTAAAAAAACTATAAAATTAATATGTTTAGCTAGTTAATTAAAAATTATAAGCATTATAATATTACAAAATTAATATAAACTTATTAAAAAAGCAAATATTTAGCATTAATGTTATAACTTTTAAATATTTATAAAAAAGTAAATATAACTTTAAAAAACAAAAATAAAGCAAATAATTGTTTAATTTTTTATAACAAATAAAGTTAAACAATCTTTATTTAGCAAAAAGAACTATTTATTAAAAATATAATATAAATAATTACTACGTTTATAAATGTAGCTTTGCTTACAAATTAAAAAAAGAAAACATTATATATTAAAACTTTAAATAATGTTTAAAAAAGCTAGAATTTTTTATAAGTTTTAAATATATAAAAGTTTTCTTTAAAGTTATAAAAATTAACAAAAGTAAAAAAAGAATTTTTAATGCTGTAATAAAGTAAATATATAATTTTATTTTAAGCAATAATAAGCGATTTAAATAAAAAGCTTATTATTAATTGCAGAAAAAAAGTCTTGTTTTAAATAACGAAAATTTAAATGTTAAAATAAAAAGCAAATAAAAAAGTTAAAAAAAAAAAAACTTTACTAGCTAAATAATAAGCAGCTAAACTAGTTTTTAAATAAACAATTTAATAATTAAACTTTTATACTTTATAAAATAAACCTAGTAAAAGCTTATAATATTAAAAAAAACAATTTAATAAATAGCAAGCTAAATAATAGTTTTATTGCAATAAATTAAAATTTTATATAAAGTACTTTTTATAATATAAATAGCACTAAAGTTTTATAAAGCTATATATTAAGCAAAAAGATTAGCATAAATATATTTTAAGCTAATTGTTATAACTTTTTATTTAAACAAGCTGCTTTTTATTAAATAAAAAATAAAAAAAAACTTAAAAAATAAAAAAAAAAGCCCTTTATAAGTTAAACAATTAAAAAGATTTATTTAAATAATAATAAGTTTTTTATTTAATTTAATACTAAAAATATATAAATAAACAACAATTTTTATAAGCAAAATATTTTATTAAAACTAAAAAGTTTTAATTATTAAGCATTTTAAAAAATTTAAAAAGCAGAACTTATAAAAAAAAGCTTAAAATTTAAAAAAATATAAGCTAAAAAGTCTAAAGATTTTTTAAATAAAAAAATAAATGTTATTTTTAAAAACTTTATACTAAAAGTTTTAAAGTACTTTAGTATTTTTATTTAAATAATTGCTTAAATAAAAGCTAAATTATATTTTAAAGCAACAAAAGTTTTTAAGCTAATGCTAAAAACAATACTATTGCTACTAAATAACTTTAGCAAAAGTTTAAATTAGCAAATTAAATTAAATATACTATAGCTAAGGTTGGTAATTTAGTCCTTAGTCCAAATACTAGCCTAGTATATACTAGGCTAGTATTAGTATTAGTCCGGAAAAAAAAATACTAAGCTAGTACGGACTAATACTAAGCTAATATTAGTCCGGGAAAAAAAATACTAAGCTAGTACGAACTAATACTAGGCTAGTATTAGTCCGGGAAAAAAAATACTAGGCTAGTATTAGTCCATACTAGCTTAGTATTTAGTATTTTGTAAAATTAATTTTTTAGCCTTTAAAATAAAGCTTTTTTTTAATTTTAAAAAGTATTTATAATTAGTTCTTTAAGCTCTTTAAAACCATAAAACTTGTTTTATTAAATAATAATTATTCGTTAAATTATTAACGTTTAGTATTTGTACTAGCCTAGTATAATACTAGGCTAGTATAAATACTAGGCTAGTTTAGTACGTACTAGGCTAGTATTAGTCCGGAAAAAAAAATACTAGGCTAGTACGGATTAATACTAAGCTAATATTAGTCCGGGAAAAAAAATACTAAGCTAATACGGACTAATACTAGGCTAGTATAATACTAGGCTAGTTTAAACTAGCCTAGTATTAATATTAGTATATACTAGGCTAATACGAACTAATTACTAACCTTAACTATAGCTTATTTTAAAAAAAAAAGCAATAAATTAAAATATAAAACTTAACTAAAGATTTTATTACAGGAAATCTTAATTTAAATAAACATAAATAATGCTTTTTTTTATAAAAACGTAAACTTTTTAAAAAATAACTTAAAATTTTAATAGCTAGCAGTTAAAAAAGCATAAAAAAGTTTTTAGCTAATATTATTATTACTTAGTTAGCTTAATAAATATAGATTATTTAGTAGTACTTATAAAACTAGCTTTTTATTAAACTATGTAATAATGCAAATAAATAAAAAAATAAAATATAATAGTTTTATTATATATATTTATATGCTTTAATTTAGCTTTATAGCTATTTTTTTAAAAAAGCAACGCTATAAAATAATAAAAGTTCTTTGCAATTAAAACTAATAAAATAATTAAGTAATGTTGTTTTTTGCTTATATTGCTTTAAATTTTTAAACGTTAAAAAATAAACTAAAGTTTAATAAAATACTTTTTAAGATTTTAAACTAATATAATATTATATATTTATTATTTAAAAATAACCTAAAAAAGCAAAAGTTATTAATTGTTATATTTATGCTGCTTTTAAAAAAAGTAATATTTTTAGCTACATTTTAGCTAAGTGCTAATTTTGCGCTAATAGCACTAAAAAAAAAAATAAGTTTAAAAAGCTAATATAACTAATATTAATAGTTTTAAAAAGCATTAATTAAATGTTTAACTTTTTTAAAATAAAAATTTATAAAAAGCATAATAATTATACTAATAATAATAGCTTAAACTTATTTAAAAAAACATTAAAATATAAGTTTTATAATAAAAAAAACTTAAGCTTAATAAATTATTTTAATTAAAAATACTTAAGCTTTTTAAATTTATGTTTTATATTAGTTTTGCTATTAAGAACGTAAAATATTTTAGTTATATTTTTAAGCGTTATAAAGCTAAAAAAATATATATAGCTTTATTTAAAGCTTACTATAAAAATAAAAAACAAAATTTATAAAAAAAATATTATTAAAATTATTAATTTTAAGGCATAGTTTAGTATTATTATAAATTTATTTATTAATAAAAATAGCTTTGCTACTAAAAATATAAATATAACTTAAAAAAGATTTAATTAAACTAGTAATTTTATTAAATATATAAAATGCTTAAAAACTACTATTTAAATAAGTAAAAAATTGCTGCTTTTTTTGCTATATATAATTAACAAAAAATAAGCTATTTATTTTTTGTTACTAAAAATAAACTTTATTATAAAGTTTTAAATAAGTTTATATTTTTAAAGCTTTTATATAATAGTTAATATAATACTTAAAACAAGCTAAATTATTATATTAATAATAAACTATATTAAAAAGCTAAATTTAAAAGCTTAAAGTTATTAGTAACTAAAAAACTAATATATATTTGCTAAATTATTAGTTTAGCAAATAAGCTATATAAAACGGATAAATTTTAAACTTTAAATAAAAAGTTTAATAATTAGCAAAAAAAAGCAAAAGAAAAATTAAAAAAACGCAGTTTAAAAAAATATATAAGTGCAAACTTTTAAAAAGATTAAAATTTATATAATAATATAACATTAGTAGCTTTTTTAACTTTTTTTATATAAAATATTAAACTTTTTAAAAACTTAAAAATATAAAATAATAAAAAGGTTTGTATTATTTTTAATAATAATTAATTACTTAAAATATTTTTAGTTATAATAAAAAAAACATTAAAGCAAAAAAATACTAAAAAATTAATAATTATAAAAACTAAAAATTTTGCATATAAAACAAAAAGCATAAATAACTTAATTATAACTTTAATTTAAGTATTATTAACTTTTTAAGCTTTAAAAACTAATAAATTAATAAAAAATAAAACAATAATTGTAAATATAATATATAAAACAAAAAATAAAAAAATTTATTTTAAAAATAACATATTATTTAATAGTACTGTTTTATTTAAATTTTAAAAGTAAAAAAAGCAAGCGTTAAAAAAAGCAAGCTATTATTTAAAAGATTTTATGTTATTTTAATAAAATAACATTTATTAAAACATATATTTATGTTTTAGCGTTACTTTTAAAAGCACTTAATTAATTATTAAGCAACTAGCTATTTGTTTAAAAAAGCTTTATATAATTAACTTTACTTAGCAAAAAGCAGCATTATTAACTAAAATATAGTATTGCAAAAAAATAGCACTTTTATAAAACTTCTTTAAAATAAAAAAAATATATAATAAAATCTTTTTTTTTTATAAAATTAAAACAGTTTTTTATAAAGCATAGCAAATTTGCAATATTTTAATTTTTAAGCTTTTAAAAAACATTACTATAAAAGTTTTAAAAATTTAACTTAAACATAATATTTTTAAGAAAGCTTATAGCTTATATTATAATGCTTAGTTTTTAATATAAAAAAAAAATAAAAAGGTTTAATTAATTAACTTAGCTATAAAAATAAACGTAGTTATTATACGTAATGCTAATTTCTTTTAAAGCTATAATAAGTTTTTTAAAAAGTTTATAATATATAAAATAATCTTTATAATTAATTTATTTTTAAAATATAATTAAATATTACTTTTTATTTTTAGCTAAGTAATAACTGCTTTTTTTATACTAATAAGCTTTTTTTAAATAATTACTTTTTTGCAAAAAGCAATAAATTTAATAGCTTAATTTTTAAAAATATTATTAAAAGTTTTATATAATATATTACTAATAAAATGCAAACCTTTTTTTAATAATATAGTAGTTAAAAAACTTATTACTAAATATAATAATTATAAAGTTGCTTTAAATATTAAGCAATTTATATTAAAACATTTTAAAAATTTTAATGCTATATTATTTAATTTTAAGTTAGCTAAAATTATAGCTAGTATACTTAAAAATAAATAAGCAAAACAAATAACTAAAATAGTTAGCTATATATGTAGCACTAATAGCAAAAGCTTAATAAAAGCAAAAGTAATAAAAATTTTTAAGTAAAAGATTTGCAAAAATATTACAAAAGTATAGTTTGTTTTAAAAATAATAGTATATTATTAAATATAAATCTAAAAGTATGCTATAATTACAAAACTATTAATAGTTTTATTACAGAAAAATAAGCTGTTTTACTTTAAAAAACTATAAAAAAAAGCTATAAAAAAGCTTTAAAAAGCTATTATAATAGCTTTTATTTTTATTACTTTTAATTATATAAAAAAGCTTATTTAGCTAAAAGTTAACGTTTTTAAAACTAACTAAAGCGCTATTTTATAGTAAAAAGTTAATAAATTTATTAAGTTAGCTAAATATAAATTTAAAATATAAAAAAGCTTTAAAAAAAAATATAATACTATAAAGCTAAAAAAGCTTACTATTATTAAAACTTTTTAAAAGTTATATAATTATTTTTATAAAATTACGTGTTATTTAAAAACTAATGCAAAAGTTTTTATAGCTTAATTAAACAATAAATTTTAAGTATTACTAAATGCTTAATTAATAAAATAAATAGTATATATAAAAACTTTTAATTTTATACTTTAGTATATGCTAAAAAAAAAATATAAAACTGCTAATAAACTTTTTAAAAAACTTTTTAAGCTATTAAATAAGTTAAATAATTATTAAAAAAAAATATAAAAGATTTTATTAATTTTTAACTATATATAATAGCTATTATTATTGCATATAAAAAATTAAGCAATTAATTAGTTAAAAGCTTAGTATACTAAAAAACAGAACTTTTGTTATATTTAAAAAAAGATTAAAGCAAAAAAAGCAAGCAAATTGCTAAGTATTTTGTTTTTAAGCAAGTTTTAAAAAAACTTACAACAAAAAAAAAGCAAAAATACTTTAAAAAAAAAGCTTTTAAATTTTTTATTAATAAGTTTACTTTATAAAAAAAAGCAAAGTTTAAAAAAATACTAAAAAAAATTATTAATAACAAAAAAACTTCAAAAGCTTTTATTAAAAAAAACTATAAAAAAATAATATATAAAAGCTAAATATTTATAATTTAATAAATAACTTAAAAATATTACTAAAAAGGCTTTTATTAAAACGTTTATATTATAATTGCTAGTTGCTTTAATTACTAAAAATCTACTAATAATAAAAGAACTAAAAAACATTGTTTTAATTATTTTTTAGATTTTTTAGTTTTTTAAGTAATAAATATATAAATTATATTATTAAGTAATAAATTTAAAGCTATTATAAAAGCAAAATACAAAATAATAACTTATTTAAAAGCTAAACTTTTAAAACACATAAATTTTTTAAAAATACTTAAATTTATTAAAGAAAAAATTATGTTTTAGTATAAAGTTTTTATTAAAATTAAGTATAATAATAGCTTTAAATTTAAAAAAAAAATAAAAAACGCAGTAAATATTTTAAGCTATAAAATAAATTATAGTTTAGCTTACTATTTTTAAGCTTAAAGCTTTATTAAAAAAAGCTATAAGCTAATAAAAAAAAGCTTTATATAAGTAATAAATAAAATTAAAAAAAATTAGCTAAAATATTTAAACTTAGTAATATAAGCAAATTATACTTTTATATGTTATTATAGCTATAGCTTACATAAGCTAATATATAAAAAAATGCTAATTTTATTAATAAAAAATGTAATACTAACATAAAAAATAATTAAATAATAAAACGTTATTTTTTATAAAGATTTTATTAAAGCTAAAGTTAAGCAGCTAAAATGCTGCAATTAAAATATTATAAAAGTTAAAACAATTATAATTAAAAAAAAAAATTAGCTATAAAAGCTAGATTTTAAAAAAACGCTTATAAAATTAAGCAACTATTTAAAAAAGGCTTGCTTGTTTTTCTTTATAATATTATGCTTTTAATAAATAAGTTTAATAATAAAAAGTTATTATATAAATAAATTAACTTTTATAAAGTTAAAAAAAATATTAATTATAAATAATATTAATTAGTAAAACTAACTAATAAAGAATTAAAAAAGTTGTTTTTTGTTAAAAAATTAAAATAATTTATATAAAATAACTAAAAATACTAAAAACTAAAAAATTTTAACTTTAATATATAAACTACTAGTATTATAACTATTTATTAAAAACTAAATTAAAATAATAAAGCTTTTAATAATTAAAGCTATAGTAGTTAAGCTATAAAAAATAAAGAAAATATAACAAGTTATAAAAGCTTTTTAAGTTTATAAAAGCTATAGCATAACTTTTAGCATTTTAAACATTTTAAGTATTAAAAAATATAATAGCTTATTTTATTTTTTTAGCTACTATATTATAAAGCGCTTTAAAAAGTAATAATTAATAAAAGCTAAAGCAATAAATTTCTTTTTTTTTATTTTTTGTTTTTTTACTAATTGTTTTGTTTTTTATTTTTGCTAATTATATAAATTTATATAACTAAGTTATAATGTATAAAATTAATTTTTTTTGCTTAAAACTAAGCGTATTTTTTATAGCTTTTTTTTTATTAGTTTTATATTTGTTAGTTTTGCAGTAGCTAGTTTATTAGCACTTTTTTTATTATTATGCTAAAAATATAAGTTTTTATTTTATTTTAATGTTTTTTAGGTAGCTTAATAGCTTAATTCTAGTATAAATTATTATTGCTTTTTTTTAAAAATGCATAAAAACAAACAAAACAAAAGTAAAAACTGCTTATTAGTTTTAATTGCTTAAGTTTATTTTACTGCACTAATGCTTATATATAAGTTTTTTTACTTTTGATTGCTTTATTACTTTTATTTAAAACTAAATAGCTTTTTTTGCTTTTAGTTTAAATTATTTAATATTTAATAAAAACTTTAAAACTGCTAAAAAGCAAAAAACATTATTACTACACTTTAAAAAGTTATTAATTTATATTTTATGCGTATAAATTACTAGCAATAATTTAAAGCTACTATTAAATAATAATAAGCATTTAATAAAATAATAAATGCTTAAATAAAATTTAAAGCAAGCTTAATAAAAATAAAATCTTATTATAAAAAATTAAGCAAAATTGTTTAATTATATAAAGCTAAAAAAATAAAAACTAAAAAAAAAACAAAAAAAAATTTAATAATTTAATATTATTAATTTTTATTTTATATATTTTTAAGTTTTTTATTGCAAAAGTTTTATATATTTGCTTTTATAAGTATTATAACTTAATTTTTTATATAATAATTATACTTTTTTTATTTATTTCGTTTAAAAAAAAATTTGCAAGCTATATAATAAAAAAAAATAATTATAAATTATATTAAAAAAAGCATTGCTATATAAGCAAATCGTTTAATTTTTTTATTTTATTTTACTTTATGTAATTTATTTAATTTATTTCTTAGCTATTTTTTTAAATATTTAAGCATTATATTAATTTTTTAAGCAATACTAAATTATTGCTTATTAATATTATACTTAATAAACTAGGCAATAAAATTATCTTAAAAAAAACGCTTTAATTTGCGTTTTAACTTGGCTTTTTTTTTAATTAAGCAAACAAAAATATTTTTAGCTAAAATTATTTGTTTTTTAGAGTTTTTAAGCATAAAATCTTTTTTAACTGCTATAGTTACTATTAGGGTTAAAAATTAGTACTACTAATTTAGTATTTAGTATTACTAATACTAAATTAGTTTAGTACTACCCGGTACTAATACTAAGCTAGTTTAGTACTACTTAGTACTAATACTAATACTAAATACTAAAAATATTAGCTTAGTAGTACTAAAAGTACTAAAAGT
>MU401047.1:0-11469 GCA_022578965.1 Xylaria sp. FL1777 | reverse complement strand
AAATATTTAATTTTTTAAATATTTATAATTATAATTAAACAATTAATAAATTTGCTTTTTTTTCTTTTTAAATATTTTTTTTTTAAAGCTTTTTTGTTTTTAATAAGTTTTATTATTACATTTAATAAGTATTTCTAATACTATAGTAATATAAACTTAATTTGCAATTTATTTAGGTATATAGTTAAGCTATTAAAATACTTTATATTTATTACTATTTGTTGTAATATTTGCATTTTTTTTTTTTGTTTATGCTTATTGCTTTTTGGAGGTTTTATATGCTGCTTTTTTTGCAGCTTTAGTTTTTTTTGCAATTTTTGCTTTTTTTTTAACTCTGGCTTTCTTTTAGGCCTTTTTTTCTTCTAGTTGTTTTTTTTTTTCCTGTTTTTCCTGTTTTTGCTGTGTATATTCTTTATTTTTCTGCTTTTTAAGTTCTGCTTTTTTTTAGGCTACTTGCGCCTTATTAATTTTAGCTAAACAAGCATTAATAGCTTTAGCATTTTGGTTTTTAGCTTTCTAAAAAGCAGTAATAATTTTGTTTAGCAGATATTTATAAAAATATAAAAAATGCTATTGTTTTAGGTTACTTAACTGTTTTACTTGCTAAAATGTTGTAAAAGGCTTTTTTTTTTTAGTGCTTTGTAGCTTTGCTAAATGCATAATATATGCAATATAATTAAAAGCTGCAAACTTATTTATAATATAATATTATTTAAGTTTATTTATAGCAAGCTAAGCAATAGTAAAGATATAGTTATATACTTTGCAAAGAAATTTAAAAGAAATAGTAGTAATACTAGGGTTTATAGCTTTTAGTAAGTAATAATTATATAGTTAATTATATAAACATTAGATTATTTTATAACAAATAATAGTGCTTAGTTTTTTTTTAATTTTAGGATTAATATTACTTTTTATAGCAATTTGCTATAAAAATTTACGCTATATAATGCTTTTATGTTTTTTATAAATAGTGCTAGTAATTATAATAATGAACTACTTAATATATTTTTTTTGTTTTATGCGTATAAGTTAACTAAATAGCTAGTTTAATACATTAGTACTTTAGGATAAAAACATAATGTAGCTTTTATAGCAGTAGTTATATAAGTTAATACTTGCACTAGTAGTTTTTAAGCTACAAATAAGGATTTAAACAAATAAGTTAGGATTATTAAAATTAGCTATAATGTTTAAGCGCTTTTTATTGCTTTAGTAAAATGTAATAGTTTGTATATTTAAGTTTAAAATTTAAAAAAAAATAAAAAGTTCTTTAAAAAGAAATAAGGATGTATTAGCATAGTAATATCTAAGTACTAATATAAAATAGCAAAAAAGTAAACTGTAAGGTTATAAAACGCTTTAAAAAATGGAATATTTATTTTATTAAGTAATAAGGCCTTAAAAAAGAAAATATTTATTTTATTAGGTAATAAGGCTTTAAAAAAGGAAATATTTATTTTATTAGGTAATAAGGCTTTAAAAAAAAGAATATTTATTAAAACAGATATTCTTTTTTTTAAAGGTATATATTAGATAAAAAAAAACTAAAAACACTTATTGCTAGGTTTATAGGAATTTTGCTATAATAACTACTTGGTTTAAAAAAGCTATACTATTTTTTTTTTTAAGCTAAGTTATATATGCAAGAACTTAAGAAATAATATAAGTTAATAGTAAGCTGCAAACAATAATAAACTTAAACTGTTTAATGCGGTTTAATAAAATAGTAACACGTGCATTTTTTTTAGTAAGTTCAAAAATATATTGTGCTTTTTTATTAGCGGTTTGCTAAATAATATTATATACTTGCTAAATATTTATAGCTATTACTAGTTAAAACTTAATAACTAGGTTTTCAGTATTATTAGCTTTAGTACTTTTTGCTTTTGCTTTTTTTTTACTTTTAGCATTTATATTAGCTTTTTTATTATTGCTAGAAGAATTATTAGTTAAAGTAGGCTTTTTTTTAATAAAGGTAAGCTAATTAGTCTTTTAGTTTGTTTTATTTTCAATGTTTTTTTTTAAGCGCAAAGTTTAAACATTATTTAAGTTAAAAGCTATAATATTTAATTTGCGCTAAACTTTAGGGTTTAGTATAATTAGGTCTGTAGTTTTATTAGTTTAGTAATAGCTTTATTTAGTTTAACTAATAGCTATAATTGCTGGACTTTTTTTATTTAGAAATGCAGCATATAGTTGATTTTTATATATAGTAAACTATTTTTGATATTTTTTTTTGCTTTATTTATTTAGGGAAACATATACTATAGTAAACTTGGCTTTAAGTAAATTATTACCTAAAGCTATACTTTTGCTGTTTAGAGTTTTAATTTTGGTGCTTATATTGCAACGCAAGAAAAGCTGTTTATAAATTGTACTAATTATGATTTTATATAAATTAAAGCTTTAGTTATGTTATTTAGCAGTATAACTAAAGAGGTTAAGTAATATTGTTTATTACTTGTAGTTTTTACTTTTATAAGCTTTATTAAAGCGTTATATACTTTTAAAAGCACTATTGTTATTTATGTTTATTATTAATTTGCTAGTACTATTAATAGCTAAGTGCTAAATGTTATTAACACTAATATAAAGCACTTTTTTTAGCAGCTAAAATAAGTTAAAGCTTGGTTTATATAGTTTTAGCTTATTAAAGTTAAGTAAAAGTAAAAGCAATGTTAGTAGCTTTATAAAGCTAAGTTGTAAATATTTTAACATATTTTTTAGGTAATTTATAAAAAGGGTTACTAAACAAAGAACTATGCTTTTTTGTTGCAAGAATTAAATTAGTTAATATGTTATATTATTTGTGTTTTTGCAGGTATATGCTTTATTTATTACTAGTACTTTAAAGTGCTACAAAGCAAGTGTGCTGTAAATCTTAATTTTGGCATTTTTTTTAATTAGAATTCTTTTGTTTTTGTTATTTATATTAACCCAGCTTAAAGTTTGCCTTTTTTAGTAAGTCAAGTTTTTTATTAGCTTAAAAGCTTTAAATAAATAGCATGCACTAAAAGTTAAAAATAAAAAAACAAACATAATTTTGCTAGTTTGCTTTAGTTAGCAAGAAGTCCTATATAAAAAGTATAAAAAACTGAATATTTAATAATACTAGTATTAAATATTTAGTTTTTATTAGGTTATATATACTTCTAGTAATGTTAGATTTAGGTTTTATATTTTGGCAATAAAGTTTTGTTTGTTAAAAATGCGCTTTTTTTTTAATCTGTTAATTTTAAACTTGCTGTTATTATAGGCTAAGTATACGTTAAGGTTTTTTTAAAAAAAGGATCGTAATGCATTATAGGTTTGCGTAGCTATAGAAAAAAGTGTAAAAACAAATAACAAGTAATAAATCCTTTTATATTTAAGTATAATAATATATTTTTTGTGGTAAAAGTTATTTAGCACTTTATTATAAGTTATTGTTTTCTTGGTTTTATATTTATTTGCTATAAAGGCAAAGTTAGAAAAGTTAATAATTTTAGTTAATATAACAGCTATATTTGTTCTTAATGTTTATTGTTAGCAAGTATTATTAAAAAGGATAAAAATTTAAATATTTGTAATAAATATTTTATTTTTTAAGTACTTAAAGGCTTATAAAGTAAAATAAGTAATAAAATATTTGGTTTTTTAAGACCTATTTTTATTTATTTATAAGCTAGTGTGGTTAAAAAGTAGTTTTGCTTTTAAATGCTATTATAGCATTTTGTTAGTTCATTTTAAGGTATAATGCAGCATTTACAACTGATTAATTTTGACTTTTAGTACTACTTAATGTGTATTCTGTAATTAGGTTATACTTTTTTTTGCGGTTTTTTGCTTTTTTTTTGGCTTTGGCTTTTATAACATTATTGTTTTAGAAATCTAAATCTTTGTTTAGAAAATTAGCCTTAGTAATTATTATTATTTCTGCTGTTTTATTTAAAGCAAGCTTATTAATAACTTTTATATTATTTGCATTAATAATTGTTTTAATTTTATTTGTTTTGTTAGCTTTTAGCAAAAGTAGTGGATTATTTATTTTAGTTTTACTAATAAAGCCTTTAGTTTAAGTACGAATATATTTTATATTAGCTGTGCTTAAATGTGGCAAATCTATTATGCTTTAGTTTATAGCAGTAAATATATATTGCTTTATTAAAAGATCTATAAAACATTATAGCTTTACTTAAGTATTATAATTTGTTATGCTTTCAAGTATTGCTGCTTTGTTTTTTAGCTATCTTTTAATGCTATTAATATGATTTATATAAGGGAAAAGTAGTGCTACGTTTTTTATTACTATATTAAAAAAGCCGGCTTAGCTTGCTGCGTTAGTTTTATTAAAGGGTATAACTAGTGGTTTATAGTTATTTTTTTAAATATTAAAAGCAATGGCTTTTAGAACTATAGTAATAATTAAAAGCTATATTACTGCTTTTTTTTGCTTATAGTATATAAAAGATTTATTATTGTAACGTTTGTGCTAGTAGAACTATATAAAAAGCAATGCTTTAGTTTAATTTTTTCTAGAAATGCTATAAATAAGCTTAGTACTTTAGTTTTATTGGATATAAAAATGCTTTAAGTAAGTTTATAGTAGCTTAAAAGCTGCTATAATTATAGCTATTTTTAGTATATTTGCTGCTTATTAACTTTTTGCAATAATTACTACAGAAAGCATTTTATTTTTTAAGAATTAATAACTTTGCTACAAAAACATAAGGTAAGCTATAAGATTATGCTTTTTAAGTAGGTTTACTAAGGCATTAAGTTTGTTTTTAGTACTAAGGTTATATATTATAATATATTGAACTATTGCGCTAAAGCTATTTTATATTAAGGAAAAATCGGGATTTTTTTAGGTTATGCTTGCATTTTAAAATTAGTAATAAGAATATAATGTTGCTAATACTGCAATTATATTAGTATAATTATACCTAGGCGCATAAGAAACTAAATATTTTAATTATTATTAAAATATTTGGTTTTTTGGAGTTTTAGTATAGAAACAATGTAAAAAGTAAATACTTACTATAAATATTTATGAAAAAAGTAAACTTGTTTTAGGTTTTAAAGTAAAAAATAGATATTAATACTTTATTTTGTATTTTTTGCTTTTTTATTTTTGTAAGTTATATATTATATTTTTTAACGCTATTAATATTGTTTTGGTTTTATATAACTTGTTTAAAGGTTGCTTTTTAAGTAAAGGGTAAAAAAGCAGTAAAAACATTTGCATTGCAGTTAGCAAAATACTAAGTTAGCTAAAGGTTATTAAAGTAAGCAGCTAAAACAACCTATATATTTTAATTATTACTAGTTATTTTTTCTAAAAAAGTTTCTTTTTAGCTTATAATAATACTTTTTAGCTATAAGCTTAAGCTTTAGTAGTAATAGAAGCTTTACAAACTAAATATTTAAAATAGCAAGCATAAATAGTTAGTATAGCTAAGCTAAGAAAAAAAGTTGTAAAAAGAACAAAAAAAGCAAATTAAAGAAGGCCTGGCAAAAATTATAGTAGATATTTTGTTTTTGGGATTTTTTATGGTTACTAAGCTAGTGTATAGTTATTGTATAGCTTTAGATATTTTATTTCTAATAGTTATTAAGCTAAGGTATAATTACTGTATAGCTTTAGATATTTTATTTTTAGTAGCTTTTATTAGTTGTATTTTAGTCCTAGGTTTTATTATAATTACTTATAATTACTAGGATTATAACTACTGTTTGTTTTTAGCTTTGTGTTATTTATAACGTTTATTTTGTTTTTTTTTTTGCTGGTTTTATTGCTATTAGTTAGCTTTTTTGTTAGCTTACGCTATATAGTTAGCTTTATATTTAGCTTTTTGCATAATGCTATATATTTTATGAAGATTTTTTTTGCTAACGTGCTTATTTTGTACGGTAACTTAGATATTAGTACTAAGCTATTAGCTTTTGAGTTTTTTAGTTTAAGCTGCACTAGTAGGTTAATAGAAAGAAATAGCAGTTCTGCAGCATTAGAAAATATATTAAAGCAGAATGCATGTAGTTAAAGGAACACGGTAAGTTGCTTAGTAAGTATATAAAAAAGCTGTTCAAAAAACATGCGTAAGAAACCTTTGCTATAATAGTTAAATAAATACTAAAGTATAGCATTAAAGCTAAGGTAAAAGGTATTGCGTTTTTATTGCGTAAGTATTATAGCGTATAAGTATATATTACAGCATGCTTGTATAGCAGCATTGCAAACTTAATTAAGCAACTGCAGCAAGTATATTAATATAATAGCTACTAGGGCTTTTTTAAATAAGTAATTTATATTGTTATATAATAGCTTTTTTTTTACTATATTATAGCGCGATAGCTTTAAGCAGCTGTACTTAAAACTAAAGAAATTTAATTTTGTAGTAATATGCTTAAACAATTAAATATAGAAAAACTTGGTTTTTTTAAAGTTTAGCGTAACAAAAATATAAGAGCTAGCATACGTTTAACAATAGTTAGACTAATTGTTAAGAAATAGGCATATAATATTTTTGCCGGTAAATATAGCAAGCTAGGCTTTTTGAACTTTATAATACTAAGAAGTAAAGCTTTTGCTTAATTAACTAGTACGGTTATTTAAAGCGCTAAACATTAATGCTATATATACGGATTAGTTTTAGCGTTTATTTATATTATAGTTGCTAGGGTTATAGGTCTTTGTTTTTGGTTTTTGCTATTATGCAAAAATAAAAAGTAAAAGGTTAGCACTATTAAATAGTGCTGTTTTGTTTGCTCAAAAGCTTTTAACTTTAGTTTTGCTTAAAGTACTAAGGACCTAAAAATAAATGCAGTAAACATTAAATAAGCTAAAGAATTAAAAGTAGCTTTACATATAGTTTAGCTAGCTTTTGTATAAAATATTGCATTATGCTTAGTAAAAAAGCCCGAGCTTTTTAAAATATAACTTATAGGCTTTAAAGAACTTTAAATTATATGCGCAAGTAATTAATTGTAATGCAAGCTTAAAAGTTTTACTGCATAGTAGCTATGCTTTACGGTATTTAGCAGAAATAGTAGCATAGTTAGCAATGTTTTAAAAGTTGTTTAGTAGTGTTATTTTAAATTGCTTATTTATGCTTAGTATACTTTGCGTTATATTTTGCTAAATTACTTTTAGTTAATTTTAACGCTTAAAGAAAAATAAGCAAAGCTGCTTTAAAGCATAACTTATAAGTCGGAAAATATGCTACTTAAATATATTGTTTAGCACTTATAGCATGCTATACTTTTGTATTATGTTTTTTAAGCTAAGCTTTTATAACAGCTTTTTTGATTTGTTAGACATACAGCAATTTTAAGTAGTATGCTATAGCTATAGTACTTAAGAAAAAATACTACTAATGCAAGTTTGCTTAAAAAGAGTAAGCAATATTTGGTTCGTATATATATGTTTAGTATACTTAATAGTATTAAACTGCTTTAGTAATATATTGCTATTAAGGAATGCAAATATTGCTAGCTTTTCGATAAGCTTAATAAAGCAAATAATAAAAGTAAGCATAAAGTTATTTAGCTAGCGTATTAAAACAAGAAAAAAAGGATTATAAGTAGTAAGATTAGTTAGCAAAAACAAGCAAATAGTTTATTAAAAAAGCGGTTTATAAAAGTTTACAGCAGTTATAATATAAAACTAAAGCATACAGTATTTATAGCATATATTATAATAAAGCAGCGTAAAGGCGTTAAACAAAGTAAATAATATATAATATAGCTAGCTTTTATAAAACTAAAAAGCATTAAAAAAAAAAGAAAAATTAAGTAGCATTATTTTTTGCGTTAATATTTTAGCTTTGCTTTAGTAGTATTATTTAAGTAAATTTAAGCTAAAAAGCAGCAAGTCAAACTATAGTAAATCAAAAAAATAAAATCTTTTTATAGGTGTTTATATATACTACTTATAGAAATTATATATTTTAACTTTAAATAAAGCTACTTTTTTAACGCGGAAGCTAGCTAAAGTAGTTTTTATTATTTTTAGCTTTTTTATATTTCAGAACATGTATTATAAATATAAGTATAAACAATATTTTTAAAATAGGCTATTGCTATTGTAAGCTATTTTAGCTATGCATGCTGATTTATTAAGTAGGGTAAACAAAAGTATTATATTATTAGTTAAATAAAAGGGTTTAATAATATAAGATACGTTTTAAAAGGCAAAGTTAACTTACGTAGCGTTAGAATAAAAGTACTGCTAGTTTGCTATTAAAAAATAGTTTATATAAAATTTTTGCAGAGCACTTTTTGCTAAGTAGCTTATAATTATATCTTTAATATTATGTTTTTATAAAAGAAAAATAGGGCTAGCAAAATAGCTAAACAGATGCTAGTTATATAAGGTTTTAAGGTAGTTTTAAAATAGTTTTGTATATTTATATAAAATAACGTACTGCAACTAAATATATTTAAAAAAACTAAAGCTTTTTGCTAAAGCTTACTAAATATTTGCTTTTGTTTTAGCTTAAGTAAAACTAATAAAGTGCTAAGCAATAATCGCAGAAAAACAGGAAGCATGCAAAGCAAGTAATACATAGTTCTTTACAAACTGTTTTTATATTTCGAATAGCAAATAAGTAGTTTAATGTTTAAAAATTAGGAAAAAATAGAAAAAAAAAAAATAAACACAGTTGTTAGAACTATATTAAAAAAAGCTAAGCTGCAAATTCTGGGTTTTATAAGGTTTTACTAAGTTAAAAACGCAGTATATATTTTAGGCGATAAAAGATTAAAACAAAGATAAATAACTCAAAGTAAATATTACTAAGAAAAATGCAGCAAAAAAATAAAGCTATATAAAATAGCTGTTAATATTATATTAACAAGTAATATATATTTATTAGTAGATATTATAACAAAAGGCTTCGGTAAATAAAAAGGAAAGCTTAAGCTTATTAGCATTAAAAAAAGTATGCTAAAAAGGAATCTATAAGGCTTTTAGCTTAAAACAAAATAATAAAATATTAGTAAGATTATTATGTTTTAAAGAATTAATATAAAAAGTTAAAAAGTTTTATATAAGATAATTTGTTATGTGTTTTAATATATAGCTAGCTATATTAATTACTTTTTTTATATAAATGAATTAATATAATAAATATAACAAGATAAATAAAGAATGTATAAAAAAAGAGAATAGTATACAAAAAACTAAATATTTAAGGAATAAAGAGAATAAAAGGAATAAAAAAATAAAGGCTTATAAAAAACTAAATATTTTAGGACGTATAGTTTTTTTTTTTTTGAAAAAGACTATACGTTCTGAAATATTTAGTTTTTTATAGGCCCTTATATATATATAAGCAGTTTAAAAATACAAACAAAAATAAAAAAACATAAAAAAAATAGAAAATAAAGTATACTATAGTTATATTAATAAAAATAAAAGTATAAAATTTGTTTTTATGTGCAATAACGCATATTGTTAAATAAAAGAGAAAACTGCTAGCTAAGCTAATTATAATAAACCAGTAATAAAAAAAAAAAAGCAAAAACAAAAGAACAATTTTTGCTAAAAATAAAAGCTTCGCTAGCAATAAAAACAAAGGGATTTTGCTGTAACAAAATAGAAAAAAAGTTAAGCAATAAAGCAACAGGCTTATTTAAAATACAGAGCGTAAAAAACAAAGAAAAAATTAAAAAAAGAAAAATAACTAGTTTTAGAGCGTTTAAAATAGTATTATTACTTTTGTTGCTATTAAGAAGGCTTAAGTTATCAGAACTAAAAAAACTTTAAGATCAAAAACGAGTAAAAAAAGCAAAAAAAAAAAAAAGTTCCGGTTTAAGCGGTTCAAAATCTATAGCATTGCTATCGTTTAAATCTAGGAAAGCAAGGCTATTTATATATAGCAGTTCTAAAAATTGCTTAAATAAAGAAATAAAAAGTAGTAATAGCACTTAAAAATAAATAAAAAAAAGTTAAGTAGTTAAAAATAAAACATTTATAGAAAAAAAAAAAAAAAATAAGCAAGATTAGCTCTAGGTAAAATAACAGTAGTACAAAAGCAAATTAAAAATTAAAAGTAGTAAAATAGGAAAATAAAGGTGTATAAGTGCTAAAGTGTTTTTATCGAAAAACGGGTTAAAAAAAAAAATACAAAATTAACTAAAAGGTTTAATAGTTTCTTATTTTAGTTTAACAATTTGTTATGCTTAAGCTTTTTTGCGTTTTTGCTAATTACGTTTAGTAGCTAATAAAAATATAATAATTAAGCTACAAAAAAAACAGTAAGGCAAGCAAAAATAGCAACACAACAAATAAAAGCGCTAAAAAAAAGCAAGCAAAAATAGCAACACAACAAGTAAAAGCGCTAAAAAAAAGCTAGAAAAGCGCTAAACAAGCATTAAACAAGCACTAAAAAATAAGCTTAATAATAGCACGCAACTTAAAAAAAAACGAGCTACAACAGAAATGCAAGTGCAATAAAAATAAAAGAAAAAAAAAAAGGAAAAAAAAACAATAATAACAAAGAATAAAATTTATAAACGAATTTTTATAATGTGCATTAAAAGGGTTATAGTGTTACAAAGGGGTTAATACGCAAAAGATTAAGTATATTAAGCAGCAAAAAAAAAATGATTAGCTTTAAATAAAGCAATGCAAAAGTACCGTTATATTAAGCTAGCAAATTACAAAAATAAAAACACGCAAAGCTAACAAATAATTAAGCATAAAAACTATTAGTAAAAAAATCAATAGAAATTTTTATTAAGTTAAACGTATAAATATGCTGCTAATTTTAACCTAAAAAACAAAAAAATTTTAATTTAAGCAACCTTAAAACTTTTATACTTTTTTAACAGTTAATGCGCTTTTTTTTTATAAAACTTCTTTTTTTTTTTTATTTTTAAAAAATACTGTTTATAACTTTAAAAATTTTTTACTTCTTTTTTATAAAACACTATAATTCCTTTTTTTTTTTTTTTTTTTTTTCTTTTTTTTTTATTATACGTTTAACCCTAAATTTTATACTTTTTACTTTTTTTTTACTTTTTTTTTTTTTTTATACTTTTACTTCTTTTTTATAAAACACTTTAAAAAAAAAAAAAAAATCTGTAATATAACTTTAATCTTTTTTAACTTCTGCTGTTTTATATTATAACAATAATTTTGCTCCTTTTTTTTTATATTTTCTTTTTTTTTTTTTATAAAACATATCTTTTTAAAAATAATTTTAATATTTTTTTTTTTCTTTTTTACAATTTTTTTTCTTTTTATATACTACTTTTTATTTTTTATTCTTATAATAATATCTTATTTTTTATTCATTTTTTTTTTTCTAACTATAATTTTAAACTTTACTTTATATATAACAATATATTATTATATAACTTTACTTGTTTTTTATAAACTTATAACCTTTTTTTTATAAAACTTTAATTTTTTTTTTATAAACTTTTAACTTTTTTTTTATAAAACTTTTACTTTTTTTTTTTTAAAACTTTTTTTTTTTT
>MU401046.1:0-11473 GCA_022578965.1 Xylaria sp. FL1777 | reverse complement strand
TTAAAGCTTTATAATAAATTTATAAATATAAAAGCTTTTTTAATTTATATTAAACTTTATTTAAAATAATACTTTATTACTATTATAAAAAAAAATTAAAAAATAATAATTATTTTATAATTTTTATTAAAAAAAGTATTAAAATAGTTTTAATTTATTTTAAAAATTTTTTTAAAAGCTAATAAGTTAACTAATTTTAAACTAAAAATAAAAAAAATTTTTAAAAATTATATTAAGTTTAAAAATTAAATAAAAGCATTATTTAAAAACATTTAAAAAGCAAAATATACTAAAAAAGCATTTTATTGCTTAAAATAAATAAAAGCAGCAATAAATTATGCTATAAAATTTAAATAATTAATAATAATTTTAAAATTATTTAAGCTTGCATTATTTTATTTATTTTATAATAAACTTAAAACTTAAATTTAAAACAAATTATATAAAATAAATAATAAGGTTTATTATAAGTAGTAAAGCAATTAAGCTTAAAAAGTGTAATATAAATTGAAAAAAAAGAGGCCTTATAAGCAATTGCAGTAGCAATTGCTTTAAGCATAAACCTTATATAGCTATTTAGCTAAGCCACTATAACTACAGTAGAAATACTATTATAGCAAAACCTTATAGTTATAAAGTCCTCTTTTTAGTTTATATTAAGTGCTAAAGCACAAAAAAGAAATTATTAACCTTAATAAAGCCAATTTAGCTAATTATACAAATTAATCTTTATTAAAGATCATAATTAATTTAACTGTTTATTAATTAATTAATTAAGCAAATGTAACCTTTTATAGCTGTTTACGTGGTTGTTTGCTAGCAATAAGCTTAACAGCTTTTACCTTTAGTTTTAACTTAGCTTGTTCTCTTATATAAGCCTAGTATTCTTTAACTAAATCTTTGGCCGATTAAAGTTACTACTTTAATTTCCACTAGTTGTTTTTATAACTATATCTTTTTTACTTAACTAAATAATTAAAACTTAACTTAGTTTAATTAACACGATGCTTTAAAATAATCTTAATTTTAAACAAATCACTCTTTTTGTCGAAATTTTGCTTATTGTAAATAAAACCAAGTAAAAATACAGTTCAATAAAATAAATCTTTACTTTATTAGCTAAGTAAAAAGTATGCAACAAAAATTACAAAGTATATACTAAAAGTCTTTAATAAATTAATATAATAAGCTAACTAACTTATTTGTTTTATTACTTTATATAGTTTAGCGTATTGCTATAAATACTTTTTAAACAAGTTGCTAAAAAAATAGTATTCTTTATGTAGCTTTAAATAAACTTTGTTTTTAACGTTAAACTTTATAAGCTTATGCTTATTGTTATAATAATATTTAGCTTTTATAGCAGTAAAGTTTATAGCTAACTTAGTATTTTTGCGCAAATGTTTACAAAAAAAGCAAATGTTTTTTAATGTACTATACAACTTATTATTGCTAATAAATATGTTATTAAAACTAAGAAGTTTAAATCTAAACAATTGTTTATGTAGTAAAGACTTAATAAAATCTAAGTATATACTATTAAAGTTTTATTGCAAAAATAAAAAAACATTTACTTAATTGCAATTAAAATAAGCAAAAGTGTAGTGCTAAATAGCAATTTTAATAGTTTAGTTCTTGTGCTTAAATATGCTATCACTTTATAGATAGTACGCAGTAATTATTAAAAGTTATATATTATATCTTTTTTATAAACTTACTTAAAATTCTAAAATAAACTTACAGTTGTAATTAAAAATAATGTTGCTTAGCATGCCTTAGTTATACAATAAAATCATTTTAATAAAAGCAAAACTTTAATTCTTTACTATATATGTTTTATAACTTAGAATTAATAACGTATGTTTAAATGTAGCACACGTTATAAGCATTAGTATATTATAATATATATATTCATTTAATTGCTATAAAGTTCTTGCTGCTAATACATTAAGCAGATTTATAATAAAGTTTATTTTAACCGTTTTTATAGGTTAAAAATCTTTAGGTTAAATTAACTAATAATTGCTATTTAGTTTATTTTAACTTGTTGCATAAAGCTTACAACTATTATAATGCTACAAATACGTTTTTACTTTTTAAGTTTTTTCTTTAATAAAAAAACCTTTAAAGTTATATATTATATGCTTTTTACTAAAGTAATGTTTATTATTATAAGCTATAGCAAAAAACTTGCTAACTTAATTCTTAAAAATACAAAAGCAATAATAGCCTTTTTTATTAACATTATAAAGCAGTTTATTTATAATTACGAAAAAATAGCCCAAGCGCAAAAAATTTGTAGCATTTTTATTGCTATTTGCATATATTACGTCTAAAGTTTTATAATACTTTAAGTCTTTATTATAATTAGCAATAATCTCTAATTTTACTTTATTATTTATAATAGCCTTTGCTAGTACTAGCTAAATGTTGTTAAGCATAAAATCTTTATTAGTTCTTTATATATTACTTTTTGCATTAAGCAGGTTTTTAATGTTTTTAAAACAACTTAGTGCATTTAATATATAGTTAATATAGCTAAGCAAATAGTATACCTATAAACCATATTAAAAAAAATAAATTAAAGCATTAATAAAGCACTTATTAATACAATTTATAAAAGCAGTATTTAAGTTAGTTTAGTTAATAATGCCTTTAATAGTAAAATAGTTAATAAAAACAACTATAAAGTCTTTTAACGCTTTAATTATTATGCATAAACGTTTGTATGCTTATATAACATAACTTACCTTTATTTTAAAAAAACTATACTGCAACTTAGAAATTAAAATACATTTGCTTAAATACATAATAAAAAGCATTTATGCACTAAAAATAAAAGTACTTAGTTGCTATATATAATTATTCTTTATGTAGTATAGCATAATACTAAAGCCTTGCTTGAAAAATATATTTACCTGTATATATAACAACTTGCTAAAGTTATAATAATGCAGTACAGTGTACAAATAAATAAAATCTTAAATAGCCTAAAATAACGCTTTTTTGGCCTCTGTAGGTTTAAAAAAAATTAAGCAGCAATATGCTTAATGTTTGCTAAGGTTATTTACTTTAAACCTCTTAAACTTATATTCTTTATTAAGTAATACAGTTTTACGTCTTTATAATAGTTTTAAAATCTTTACGTAAAACAAAATTAATAAACGTAAAAAACTTATAATACTTAAGTATTATTTAAAAACTTTAAGTTAACAAAAAAACTTAATGTTTTATATTGCTTTAACTCTTTGCTTAGTAGTTAATATGCCGAAAGCATTTATTTAGAAGCTTAAAAGTTTAACAAAAAAGTATACTATAAAAAACTTCTTTAGCAAAAAAAATATTTTCTTGCTTTAAAACAGCTTAAAAATAATACGTAAATAAAAAAAGTATTCTTTTTTAGTATCGAAATAAATCATAATATTATTAATAAAAGCGCAACAAAAGTGCTTGAACTTTTTAAATAAGCAATTTATAAACTGTTATATATACGCAAATATATTATAAAATCCTATAAGTGCAACTATAAATTGTTTAAAACTTCTTAAGCTAACAATAGTAAATTTATCGCAATAATTAAAATGCACTTTAAATTAGTAAAAAAAAAAAGTCGTATTTATATAAGTTATATATTTTTTTCCTTTAATTAACAAAATAACCTTAGATTAAAAAAGTAAAAAATAATTGTTTAAAACAGCTACTTTATTTAAAGTTCGCAAGTTAATTACTAGTTATAAATATAGTTCTCCTTTTTTTTACGTTTAAACCACAAAAATAAAATGCGCAAATAAAGTAAGTTTATTAACTTATTTCATTTAACTTTATGCATAAAGCTAATCAAAAACAAAATTAACTGCTTTTTTATTACAAATGCTTAAAAAATAAAGTTAATTGTTTAACTTAGTTTTTTGCTAATTGTTTACTAAAGGTATTCTTATAAGTTTATTCTTAAAAATATTAATAATACTTTAGTTTTGCTAAATTTTAAAAATCTTATTAATTAGTTACAAGATTTCTTTTGTTATTATATTTTTGCTAGTATAAATAAAGTAGCTAGCTAGCAATATAACTTCGTCCTTTTTGTTAGGTTTTTTAATTCCTAAAGTAAAAATAATTTCGTAAATCTTAAGTTTTAGCACGTTTAAATCTATTGCATTGTTTATTTCCTTTAGTAGCTAGTTAGCTAATCTTTTAATTATGCTATATACTACATTAATAACTAAGCTAGTAGTTAAAACACTAGCTTTTTTAAGCGTATTTATTACATTAGCAATATTAGTTATATTAATATAAAAATCAAAGTTATAACTAAAAATATACATGTTAATAACAATTTATTTAAGCATAAAAGTTAAATTAATTAACTTATTTATATAAAACACGTTAAAAAACTCAAAGTTGTTAAAAATATAAATGCCTTTATTAATAACATTTAAGTTAGCGCTAATAATATTAATAGTTTTAGCGCTAATATTTCTAGGTGTTATACTAAATAAAGCACTTATAGCTATAATGCTTGCAGCTAGCATAACTGTTTTTAAACATGCTTTCTAAAATCCTTTTTTAGCTTTGCTACTAAAGAACTGCTTTTAAATAGTACTAATATAAGTACCCTTAAGTATAGTCTTAATTCAAAGCAAAAAATTAGCTAAAACTACACTTTTAAAAGTAGTAAACTTAATAAATACAGCTATACTATTTTTATAAAATAGCTTAAACATAAAGTTATAATTAGTAAGCAAAGGTTTATATATAGCTAGAGCTTATATTGTAGCACTAAGCCTAAAAAATACCTCGTAAGCCAAAATAACTCTTTATATATATAAGTGCGCACGTAAATATACTTAAAATAAAATTTTAAAGTTATTTATATTAGCTATAATTATTTTTGCTTTTTTATAATTAATAATTGCACTTCGTAGATTTAAACATTTAGTACTTAGCAAAAAATAAAGTGTTATGTTTTCTTTAACTACTTAAGCTTCTTTTTTAATTTATAAAAGCTTAAAAAATCCGTAATCATTATATCTTAATAAGTAAAGTTTAAACTTAGCTTTTAATATGCAATAAAAGCAGCCTTTACTAATCCCTTTAATTTTTTCTGCTTATTAACCTTCTTAATATTTAATTGTATATTTGTAAGTATTAAAAAGCTTACGTATAATAATGCTTTATAATGCACCTATATTTAAGCATACTTAAACCTTTTTGCTATTAAGTTTAGCATATGCATTTACTTTAAAATATAAGTATTTAACGCTAAAACATTTTAATAAGTCGTTTAAAGTATTAGCAACTAGAAGTGCTTAGTATATATAAGGTATAATTAGCTTAGCTTTAAATTTAGCGCTTTTAATTTTTGCAAAAACGCTTATTTTTAGCTAACATAAAGCTAAATCTGCTTATAATTTATTTGCACTGCAAATCTTCAAATAGTAAAACAGCTAATTATAAAAATTAAATAAGATATAATAATGCTTACATATACGCATTATTAGATTAGCAAGCAACTAAAATATAATTTGTTTGTATAAACAATTAGTATATTTATAAACATATTAGTTTTTATTACGCAACAAGTCAAAAGTTTTTTTATAGTATTTGCATATATTACTATAGTTTATTATTATAAAAGCCGCGCTATTTAAGCCTTCCAAAAAAAAAAAAGTTAAGTTTTTAAACTTAAAAAATATAAACTTAAAATCAAAGTTCACAAAATAAACTTAGTTATAATTCTTTTTATGCTTATTATATTTATTTTAATAACGTTTGTAACTATATTTGCATTTATATTTTTTCTTTTTCTATAAAAGCTTATTGTTGTTTTTTTTACTATTTTTGCTAAACTTATTTTTATCCTTTAACTTATATTTATACTTGTTCTTTTAGAACTTGTAATTATAACCTTTAAGCAAAAGCAAATAGTGTTATATATATTGCTTTTTTTTTTTGCATGCGTAAAAGAACATCTCTTTTATTGCTGCAATAAAAATTAGCTTTACTTTAGTAACCTTAGTTATATATTCAGCTAAAGATTTCTCCTTTTTAAAAGCGTAAAAGTATTGCTTAATATTTATATCTATATAAGTCCAAATAAATACTATTATGCTTTACTAATTACTATTGTTTTTAATTAAGGTCTTTATTGCTTTAGCATATTGCAGCTTTTTTTAAATAAAGATTATTATTATTATGTTCTTTTAAGCTATATTTTTTAAAGTAAGCTTTATGCTATTAAATTATTAAGTTGCTTTAAAAGCAAGCATTACAAATTAAATCATAAGTTCGTTAAGTATTTTATTTAATTCTTTAGCATAATAGCTTATATATATAGCTAATGTTAACTCATTATTTTACTATATCACTGCAATACCTTTTAATAAGGTTTAAAACATTCCTAATATTTGCTCCTTATTAAACTTATAAGTACTTAAGTTCTTAAAAAACAAAAAAATACGATTTATAAAGTAATAAATATTAGTAAAAATCAGTTTATTACTATTTATAACCATGCTAACATCCTTAAAATTATTTCGATCAAAATCAAAATAGCTAATATTAAAACGTTTTAGCTTATTTGATCTGCTAATAGTAAATTTAGTTAATCTCTCCTTAGAAGTAGCACTTCGGTTAGCACAATTGCTTTAACTAAGCAAATTAACTCCGTTTTTGCAAAAAGGTCGTTTATTACCTTTATTATCACTGTTGTTATTATCTAAGAAATCATTATCCAGATTTAAATTAACGTTTATGTTTATATGTTCTTTGGCTTCTTTTTTACAACCATTAAAAACATAACCCTTTGCTTTTTTAAACCACTAATAAATAATAAAAAACTTAAACAGTTTATCTTAATTAAAACCATTACCTTTAAGTGCTAATGCAAGTATAAAAATAGCAGCTCTTATATTAAAAATAAAAGTAAAGTTAGTTATCACAAGTAGTATAATTGTTGTTATTATTGTTGCACTAGCTGTAATGCTTGCAATAAATAATACAAAAAGCGCAAAAGCTACTATTTAAGCAAATAATGCCACTAAAAAAGCCGTTAGCTAAATAGTTTTAATTAACAAGCGTAATACTATATTAAAGTTAAACTAAAAAGCAAATAAACAATTAATGTTTACTAAACTAAAAGTTACTAAGTGTAATAGCTCCTATAGTAGTTCTTAATAAAAGTTGCTTGCTAATTTAACAAGCGTAGCTATTATAAGTATTAAAAATAAAGCCGCTTTGTTTTTATAAAATAATTGCAATTTAAAGCTAAGTGCATTTACATAAAGTAAAAGCAAAAATAGCTAAAATAAAACCAGTTATTTTAGCACTAACTAATGTAACACTAGCTAGCGTAGCACTAGTATTCTTAATAGCAATAGTGCTAAGCTATCATAAATGCACAAAGTGCAGTTTAAAAGTTCTTTTAACATATTTTTTGTTTAATTATTACCCTTAATAACTTAGTTTATTATACTTTAAAAATAGTTAACTTGCTTACTTAAAGTATTTAAATCCTTAGTAAACATTTTACTAGTTTTTAAAAGATTTAACTTATAACAAACATTATTATTTAGTTCTTTTTAGTTTTAAGCAATTTAAGCAATTCCTTAATTTTAATTAGCTAATTTATTTATTAAGTATTGCTATGTTTTTTTATTATTGCTTATTTGCTTTAAGGTTAACAATAAACTGTTTTTTTCACCTTTCTTAGAAAAAAAAACATTAGTATTAGCATTAGCTATCTTTTCTAGCAAAAAAGCACTCATAGTTTATAAGTCCCAAGTTTCTCTTTTAAAACAAACTAGCTTAAAAATAAGCATAAAACATAATAGTTGCAAACTATAAAATATATGTAACATTAGCAGTTAATTTAATAAGTTAGCCGGTTTTTTGCTTATCTTAAAAAGTTCAAGCAGTTAATTTAGCAAATTAGCTAGTTTTTTATTTATCTTAGCAAGTTCTAGTATTAAATTTTTAACAATAAACTTAGTTTTAAAACCTTCGTAATTTAACAAAGTACCTATTTGCAAATTTAAAAGTAAGTCATTAAAATATACAAATAAATCAGCAAAATATTCGCTTAGTAAATTGTTTTTTTTACCGTTTTAGCTTACTATTAAAGCTAATAGCAATAAGTAGTGCAAGCTAAAAAATAACGTAAAATATAAAATATAAGTATATAAAGTAATGCTAAGATTTAATGCGTTAAAATATACAAATATATAAATAAGTACAAATTAGCGTATTTATAAAACTTGGAAAATTTCTTTAAGTTTAACCGGGTTTATACTTAATTAAGTTAATACCACTTGCTTATTAGCTGCTTTACTAAATCGTTGCATAACTCTATAAAGCAAGTAATTCAAAATTAAAAGTGCAATTAAATATAACGCAAATATAATAAAATCGGGTAAAATGTATTAAATATTGCACGTATTAAAAAACCTAATGCAAGCAAAAAATAGCTAAATGCAGTACAAACCACTATTTCAGAAGTTATATAACTATAAACGTTAACACAAAATCAAATATAGTAATAATTAAGTAGCATAGCTATTTAGCAAGTTTAACAAATACAAAGTATGCAAAGTACTTAGCTAATAAATAAATAATCAGTAATCAATGCTTATAAACAGCATAAATCCTTGCAAATTAACTACAAGTAGCATAAATCTTAGCAGTTAACTTTAACAAAAGTTAAAATAAATACTAAAAGCACTTTAAATGTTACAAAAACTAATCTAAAGAAATAACAAGGTTTATATAATACAAAAGCTAAACTTTATCTATATTGCGTAATTTTGCCAAAAAAAGTCTAAATATTACAAAAACTAATCTAAACAAAATAACAGTAAACTATATAAATAAAAAAGCTATACCACATCCCGCGTACATAATCTACTAGCAAAAAAAAAAAACTAAAATATAAAGTTTTAATCATAAAGCTCACCTCACCATTTAGTAAGGTTTACTATAAGTAATAAAGCAATTAAGCTTAAAAAGTATAATGTAAATTAAAAAAAAAAAGGCCTTACAAGCAATTGCAATAGCAATTGCCTTAAGCATAAACCCTACATAGCTATTTAGCTAAGCCACTATAGCCACAGTAAAAATACTACTATAGCAAAACCCCATAGTTATAAAGTCCTTTTTCTAGTTTATATCAATAAATAAACTAGCAAAAATTAATACGTATATTAATATAGCTATTATAATTAATTAATAATTATTTAATTAATACTTTAAAACTAAAAGAACTAAAAAAAATAAAAAAAATAACATTTAAAAAAGTATTAAACAAAGATTTAAATAAATTAATAAAGTTTAAAAATAATAACTTTAAAATATATTTAAAGTTAAATGTTATAACTATAAAAAAAAAAAATACTTTTAAAAATAATGCTAATTTAAGAAAAAAAACGGAAAAAAAAGCTATAAAAAAGAAAAAATCCTTTAGTTTAAAAAAAAAATATAAGTTATAAAAGTTTAAAACAATAAAAAATAACAAAACAATTTAAAAAATATGTTTTTAAAGCAAAAATATAAAATTGTTATTTTAAGTTAAAATAAAAATGCTATATTAAATAAATCTAAATGCTTTATTTATATAAGTTAAAATAAATAAACATGCAAATATTATTTAAAAGCTTTATAATTATTAAAATAAATTGCAAAAAAATATATTTGCTATATAAATAATTAAAGTTATTTAATATATAACTTAAAAAAATAGTTTAATTAAAAATAATAAATAATAAAAAATAATAAGTTAATATAATTAATAAACTTATAAAACTATAAAAACTTTAAACTATTAAAGCTTAAAATATAGCTTAAAAAAAATTATATTTAAAAAAATAAAATTATAATTATAAATAATATAATTATTAAATTAATTATAAATTATTAAAGCATTTAATTATTAAATAAACTTAAAAAAACAAAACTTATAAAACTTTAAAATAAAATAAAATAAAACTAAAAGCTATAAAAAATACTATAAAAAAAAACTAATAAAAATAAATAAAGTATTTTTATAGCTTAAACTACTTTAAATGCAATAAAATAATAAAGCATTAATAATTAACATAAAAATTAATATATTTTATAACTTAAAACTAATAATATAATTAATTGCTAAAAGTTATTATTATAATAAAACTATAATAAAAAATAATAATAATATTTTATAACTAAAAGATTTAAAATATAATAAAGTATTATAAACTTGCTATATAATATATTAATATTATTAATATTTATTTAATAAACTAAAAAATAAATAGTTTTTTAAACAAATTATAAAAACAAAAATAAAAGATTTTTATAAAGTAAAATAATTAATTATAACTTTAGTTTACTATAAAAATTTATAAAAATTTATAACGTTTAAAAAAAATTGCAATTATATTTATAATATTATTTTAAAAAAATATAAAAACAACTTTTATAAATATTATTAGCTAATTAAAACATATTTATATTAAAAAATAATTGCTAAAAGTAAAAAAGTTTAAAAATTATAATTTAAAGCTTAATTAGAAATAAAACTAAAATAAAATATAATAACGTTTAAAGTATTAAATAAAATAAGCATTTAAACATTTTATAAAAAAGAATTAAAAAATAAAATAAGTATTTATTAAAAAAGCAGCAAATAATTAAAAAAACTAAAGCTTTATATAAAGTTTAATATAATAACTAAAAAAATTAATTTAAAGTTAAACTTATATATTAAAAAAAAAAGTATAATATTTTAATTAACTTAAAAGCATAAACTAATATAATTTTATTTAAAGTAATAAAACAAAATGAAATTTTTTAAAAATATAAGCAAAAATCCTAAAAAATTAAAAAATTTAATAAAAGCATTTCTAGCTATAATAATAATTATATACTTAAAAAAACTAAGCTTTTTAATATATTTATATAAAAATACAAAAAACAAATTATATTAAATATTACTAATATATTTAATTATAATATTATTTTAGGAATATTATAGCTAAAAATTAGCGATTTTTTAATTTAATAAAAAGCAAAAATTATTAAGTAAAAAAGTAAGAAATAAAGCAAAAAAATTAGAAAAATTACAAAAGAAATCCTAAATAAAATACTAAAAATATATTATAGATTTTATAAACTGTTTAAAAAAAAAAAAAAAAAAAAAGAACTTTTTAAACATAGCTTATAAAACTATTATATTTTTATGAAAAAAAAATATTAACTAAAGCTTTATTAAGTATATTATATAAGCTTAAATAAAACAAATACTTTATAAAAATATATTTAAAAAAATTTAGCAAAAACATTTTTAAAAAAGTTTTAATTATTTATTAAATACTTTATAGTATTAATACTTAAAATAAAAAATAAAAAATAACTAATTAATAAAAAAAAAAAACTAATATAGCAAATAATAGTTAATTATTAATTATTAAACATAATTATTATTATAAATAAATATTTTTTTATT
>MU401045.1:0-11479 GCA_022578965.1 Xylaria sp. FL1777 | reverse complement strand
TTATTTAAAAAAAGCTATAATAATTATTAAATATTTTTATATGCTTAATAAATAAGCTAATATATTAAGCTTAAATAGCTTATTTAATAAAGTAGTTAAATTAATTAAGAAATATATTAATATAAAGAATGCATTATTTTTTATTTTTTTTTATTTTTTCGTTTATATTTAAACAAGCTTGTTTAGATTTATTTAATTTCTTTTGTATTTATTTCTTTTGCTTTAAATTCTTTTACTTTTTATTTTTTTTATTTATTTTTTTTTCTATCTAATCTTTCTTTTTTATTATTATTTTGCTTTGTGCTTATTTAATTAAACTTGTTTTTATTAATTATTTTTGTACTACTTGTTTACTTTATTATTATTATGGATTCTTTTTTTTGTTGTTTTACTAGCTTTAAACATAGCAAGGTTGCTTTTATAGTGCTTAGTACTACGTACTGCAAATATAGTATTAAACTTTCTTTTTTTTTTAATATTAATGTTGCTTTTTTTGCTTTAACTTAATTTATTTTAATGCTATTATTATTATTATAACTAGCTATAACTTTTCTTTTACGATTTTAATTTGCTTATTTTTTTTCTGTTTTAATTTTTTTTTGTTAAGTTTTATTGTTTTAGTTTTTTTTTGCTTAATTTGTTAATATAGCTTTTAGAAATTAATTAGCAAGCATTTAACAAACATAAAACAAAAGCAAAAATATATTAATTATTATATATATAATTAAAACTTATTTTGCTAAATATAGTTTTTATATTTGCGTTAGTATTTTTACTTGCAAATATATTAACATTAAACTTTTTAAAACAAGCTATTTTTAATGCTTGTTTTTATATAATAAATATTTAACCTATAAAGCTTTGCTTGGTTTTTTGTTTAATAAATTCAAATTAAATCTATTAAGTATTTTTTTATATATATAGAAATTAGTTAGCAATGTTACTTAAAGACGTAATATAAGCATTTTAGATTTTGTTTTAAATTTAATAATGCTAATTATTATTGCTAGCTTGTAGAAAGCTTTGCATTTAAAAATAGATTTTAGAAAAAAAGTTATTATTTTTGCTGTTTTTAAACAAAAAATATTAAATAAAAACAATTTTAATTTTAATAAAGATTTTTTACGTTTGCTTTTATTTTTTTTATTACTTTTATTGCAATTTAATTAAAAACAAAAATAACAAAATAGCAAACTATTTTTTATATTTTTTACAGACTTTAAAAAGCTAACTAGTTTAATATTGCTTTAGTATAACAAAAAGCTATTTATAAACAATAATATTAGTTATACTAAGCTTTTTATAGTTAAATTAAAAGATTTTAAACTTAATTATGATAATTTTTTATTTTTTTTTTAAGCTTAAATATTGCTATACGTTTAGCTATATAAACATATATATTAAAACTATAACTAAATGATTTATTTAAGCTAAAAAATAACTTAAATTATTATAAAAAGAAGCATTATAATATAAATAATAATATGTTTAATAATTTATTTAAGAAAAACCCTAAATAAAAGAAATATTATATATATAAAGCTAAACTAATATGTTTGCTTTTATTTTTTTTTATTGCTATTTGTATACTTAAGTATTATTAGATTAATTTTTAGTTTTTATACTTATTTTAATGCAAACTTTTATTTTTTTAAAGGTTGCTTTTATATAATTAATGTTAGTTGTTTTAATTTTTGCATATGTATTAATAAATAATTTTATAAAAATATATATTTTTTAATTAATAAAGATTTAAATTTTGTTAAAAAAGTATTGCTTTGTAAAAAGTTATATATATAACTTATATAAAGTTTTATTATTTCTATAAAAAAGTAATGCTAAAGATTTAGTTCTTTTTAAGCAAAAAAATTAATAAAATACTATAATTAAATAAGATTATATTTAATTTAGCAATTAATTGCTATATTAAAGTTTAGTTATGTTTATAGTACTTAAAGTTTACTAAGTATAATATATTGCTACAACTTTTGTTTTTAAATTAAATAACTGTTTTATAACTTAATAAATGTTATAAACTTTTAAGTAAGCAAAGGCATATAAGTAAATAGTAATGTAATGCAGTTAAAAAAAGCATCTATATTTTAAAGATTTTTTTTTTTAAGCTATATAAAGTAAATTTATATATATTAAATTAAAACAAGCTTATTTAAATGTAAACCTATTTACTAAAATTAAGTTTGACTTTTGTTAAGTTAATTTTACTATAATTTTATACGTTAATTTGTAGTACTTTTGCTATATATATAGCAATTAGTAAAACAAAAAAGTTTTGTTTATATAAAAATAATTAATAATAAAGTATGTTTATTTATATTTAATTACGCTTGTTTAAATATGTTTGGGTTAATAATAGTATAAAAGAGCTAGCTATATATATTACAAAATAGCTTTATTATTTGTTTTTTTATATTTGTTTAAAATAAATAATAATGTACTGCAGCTATAAAAACTGTTTTATATTTATGATTTAAACGAATAATTCTTAGTAAAAACTCTAAAGTTTGAACTATAATTAAATATTAATATAATATTATTAGTTTTATTAATATAAATACTTTAACTTAAAAAAATGGAATATATTTTGCATATGTATTAATAGCTGCATAAACTTTAAAACTTTAGTGTTAAAGTTTATAATAGCTATTTATAAACTATTTGTAGTTTAGGCTTAATGTTATATAGTTATAACGTAGTTTTGTTGCATTTTAAAACTGTTTAGTAAACGTAAAAAGAAAATATTCTTGAAAAGTTTTATTAATAGTTTTATAACTTAATAAAATATGCTTATAAATATAAGCATAACAAGCTAATTTGCGTTAAAATAATTAAAGAAATAAAGTTATTGTCACAGGAGGTATAAAGCATTAAAGGTTAAGTATAATAGTTAATATATCTTTAGTTTTATAATAAGTATTTAACAAAACTAAAGCTTAAAGAAAAGAAAAAACTTCCATGAAATAAATATAGAAAGAATATTTTATATATATATGTAACCTGTAATATGTGCTAAAGTACTTAAGTAGCTTAGTTATAACAACTACTTCTTTTTTTTTAATTAGGTTGTTTTTAACCTATATATAAGTAAAATCAATTAAAGTAATTAATCTTAAGTATAAGTAATAAAGTAAAGTAGTATAAAGTAATTAAGCATAAATATAATATATTAAATAAAATGCTTATGCAGTATAGTAGTTAAAGTACTTATATACTTATGCTTATGTTTATATGTTAAGTTATGTTTGTTTTGTGCTATATTTATAGCAGGTTTTGCGTTTATATTTTTATTGCTATATGTTCTTTTTTTTTTTTTTTTCTTTTTTTTTTTTTTTTTAGCTGCTGCTAAACAATTAGTTTTAGCTATATATTTTATTACTGCTATTCTTATACTTATTTCATATTTTTTCTGCTTTTTTTTTAATTATTATTTGCATTATAATTATGCTGCTTAAACTTGCAGTAATTAGGAGTAGTACACGTAAATATAGTTGTAGTTAAAGCTATAGTTATAAACATAAATGCAAAAAATTATTATAACTTGCTTTACGCTTAAATTTATTTAAAAATAAGTTTAATTTTACTATAAAACAAAACTTTAATAAACTTTTTTGCTAAAAGTTTAATAATTCTAGTAATAAAAATAAAAGTTCTAGCAGTTCGCTTTTTTTTTAAAACAGCTTTAATTCTAATAAGAATATAAACATTATTAAGCCTTCTATAGGTTAAAAAAAAAAAAATAAAAATAAAAATAAAAATAATTTAAACTTTATAAATTTAAATAAAGATCTAAATATTATTCTGCGTAATTTTAATATAAACAACGCAAAAAATAAGTTTAATTTTAATATAAATATTAAAGTTTTTATGCTAGCTAAACGTTAGCTTGTTTTTATAGTAATTTTTGTTTATAAACCTTACAAGCAAACTATTAAAGCTAAAAATAAAAAGTATAAAACTATTAAAAAAGTAATAGTTTTAAATGGTTTATTAGTATGTTAGCTTTATTTCGGGCGTTTTAAGAAAGCATTTTAGCTAAAAAATAGCTTGCCTTTAAATATAGTTTGCAAATTTAAAAACCTAGAAATAACAGCTTATATAAGCTATATAAATAGCTATACTTTATGCAAGCTTATAAATTAATTTATATTTATTTTAGATTAGTTTTATTAATAAGTTAGCTGTTTATTATATTATATTTTAATATAATACGCATTTAAAAGTTATTAAATTAGTTTGTTTATTTTTTTGTTTTTTAAAAAAACAACTATAAAAAAGTTGTTATAAATAAAAATCGCGCTATTGTTTAAAAAACTTCGAATAATTATTGTATTAACTTTGCAGCTATGCAGTTTTGCTTCTTAAAGGCATTTTTGCGTTTTTTGTTAACTTATAAAGCTTAGTTCTAATTAATTAGCAAGGTTAGCAACATAAAAATAAATAGTTTTGTTTTTATTTTGTATAAAGTTTAGCTAACAATTAGCAATGCAAAAACATTATGCTAAATATAAGCATTTAATAATAAAGCGCAAATTTTTAGCTTGCTAAGCTATTAAGCCTTTTTGTATAAACGCTATAAGTAGCTTTATTTAAACCAATTTTATAAGGTTTTTTAATAAAATTAAAACTATTTTTAATGCTAGCGATATGCTTATTTAACTGCATTTAAAATGCAAGTTTTAAACTATAAATATGCAGCCTAAAAGGCTGCTTTTATTTCTTTTAAGAAAAATATATATAAAGCTATATTAACTATTACTAATAAGCATAAATAAAAGTATTTAGTTAGCTTTTTTTAACATAAAAATGTTTTAAAGTTTAATAATTAATGTTTTAAAGCTTTTCTGTAAAGATATTATAACTTGTTTGTAGCATTTTTGTGTATAGCTTATTAATAAAGCGCAAATATCTTAAAACTTAAAGCAATAAGTGTAATTTTTATTATGCAATTAAAAACAAAAGAATAACTAGTTAATATATATAATGTATTTAAGCTTTAATTTATAGCTAAATTAATAATAAATTAGTATTATTTTGTTAGCTTAATAGCTTTGCTTTTTTTTTGTAACTTAAGCGCTTTTTAAAGTTTTTAATTGCTTTAAAAGCTATAATATTAGTAATAAATACCTACTGATTATACTTAGTTAGCTAGCTTTTTTACTTAATAAAATAATATTTTTTTTTATTATAAGTTATTTTATTTACTATATTTTTAACCTTTTATTTTTTTAACTTATTTTTAAGGTTTAGCATAAGTAAACTATACTTATGTTTAGCTTTTTAAAGCTTAAGTAACTAAATTAAAAAAATGGGATAAAAGCAGCTATATTGTTTTAAAAAACTAATATAGTATGCTTATAAACTAACTATAAAAAGAATTTAAAAAAGTCTAATAAACTTAAGTGCTAATTTTTTATTTTTAAACTTAATATTTTTTATTAATAGTACTACTAAGTCTTTAATTTTAAAAGTTATAAGTTTATACTTATTGTTATAGTATTTTATATATTTATTAATTATAATTTGCTATTGCTTTGTTATTTTGTTTTTAATAGTTTATAACTTGTTAAAACGTTTTTATATAGCTAAAATCTTTTTTAATATAAAGTTATTTTTAATAAACAAACAAAATTTTAGCATATAACTATATAAAGCTTTAAAAAATAATTGTTTAGTTGTAAAATTAATAGCAAAATTTATAGCAAAAAAGGCTTAAAGTAAAAGTTAAAGCTAATTAGTTTGTTTATTATTTATAAAGCACTTAAAATAGCTTTTAATTACTTGGTTTATTTGTTTTGTTTGTTTATTAGTTTTAAAATAAAATGTTATTAAAAGCTTTTGTTTAACTTTTAAATAATAGCATAAATTAAACTAAAATTAGCTAGTAAAAATAAAGCTTTTATTAAAAACAATGCTTTTTAAGTTATTATAAATGCATTTAATTTTATAATAAAATAAAACTGCTAGCTTAACTAAAGTTATAGTAATATTAACTAAAAATAAATATATAAGCTTAGTAAATTTATTTATAATAATAAAAATAGTATTAACTAGTTTTTTTTTATAAAAAGTTTTTAGTAAACTTATAATAAAGTTTATAAATAACTTTTGTATAAGTTTATTAAGTATTAATAAAGCGTTAAGTTTATTATATTTTTAGTAATGTTTTGCCTTAGTTTTAAAGCAAATTGTATAGCTTTATATATACTTTTTAATATTTAGTTTTATATTGCTCTAGTAAAACTTTTGTTATAGCAGTTCTAAAGTGTAGCTTTAGTTAAAGTGTTTAGCTAAAAAATTATTATAATATAGCTTAATAAGTTAAAAATGTATAGCTTTTTTAAAAAAAATATAAATTTTGTTTTTATAGCAAACTAAAAATCTTTTTATTAACTATTAAAAATTTATAAGTTTTTTTGCCTTTAATTGTTTTATAATTGCATAGCATTTAAGGTTTTTTTTTTAAACTTTCTAAATAAGGTTTTTTAGCTTTTTAAAAGCCTTTAGATCTTTTAATTTTTTTAAGCTTGCAGCTATTTATGTACACAAACGTATAACTGCTTAAATAAAAAAAGCTTTTTTAGCAAATGTAGCTTTAAGATATAAAGCTTTAGCTTAAGCACTAAAGTATAAATTAAGAACTTTAACTTGCTGTATTACTGCAATTTTTCTTTTTAACGTTAAAAAAATATTAATATTACTAAGTAAAACAGCTATATAATTAAAACAGCGCAAAAAAAAATTAGCTTTGTTTTTTTTGCTTGCTTAATATTTAATAATAAAATTAAAAAAAGCTAATAATAAATACTAATAAGCTTGCTTTTTATTAAGCTTTAGCGTTTTTATAAATGCTTAAAAGTTAGCATAATTAATTAATACTTTAACTAGTAAATTGCTTTTTTATAAATAATACTGCTAATACTTAAAGCAATTTACTATTGCAAGCATTTTTTAGTTAAACGTATTATACTACATTTTTTTTTTAAATAGCTTTTAAAAATAAAACGCAACTAGTTTAAAAATGCTTTAATTATTCTGCTAAAATAAATTTTCTGCAAAAGCTACTTTAAAAAAATCGGTTTTTAGCAATATTTATTTTTTAGGGTTAAAATGTATAAAAAAAATAGCTTGCTTAAATGCATTCTAAAAGTTCTTAAAAGCCTTTTTTTTAAAACTATCTAAAAAAATTCAACTTTTTTTTGTTTTTATTGCGTTTTTTTTTAAATACTTAAACAAAAGCGCAGCAATATAAAAATACCCGTTTATAAAACAGCAGTAAAAGTTATAAAACCTTAAAAATTGTTATAGCGCTTAACAAATATTTAATATAAGCTATTATTAAATAGTATTTATACGTAAAAAGTTTATTTTGATTTTTTAGCTAAAAATAATATAACTTAAAAATTTAATTTTCTTTTAATAAAATTAGCACTTAAATAGCTTAATATATAGTTTTGCTTTTTATAGCTTTTTAATAACGTTTTAAATATGTTTTGTATAAAAATTCTTATTTAAAAAAAAAATAAGCACATTATTAAAATATGCAATACAAAATATATTTATTATATTATTAAGTGCTTTTTATATATAACTTTAAAAAGTAATAAAAGCATTTAATAGATTTATAAGTATAACTAGAAATTTATAGTAGCTATAACATATATAAAACACTATTTTCTACTTATTTTTTTCTTAAATATATAAGTAATAATAAGCGTTTTTAAAGTTAATTTTGCTAAAAATTTTAGCTTTTAAAATTTTATTAAGCAGCTTTAAAATAAGTAATAAAATGTATTAATTTTTGTATATAACTTAATTAAATTTTTTATAGTTTATATATAAACGTAAGCTTTTATTTTTTTTAAGTATAAAAAAAATTAAAGCGCTAGCAAAGCTAATAAACTTTTTAATTTTTTTTACTTTTAATATTTTATTAAGCTATTTTTATAGTTTTTTTAGCTTATTTTAAGCTAATAAGTATATAAAAAAATAAAATATAACTACGTTTTTTTTTAGCTTAATAGCAAAGTTTTTTTGCTTTAATTGTAGCAATATATTTGCTTTACTAGTATTAAAAAACTTAAATAAATTATAAAACTTTTTTAGAATTACTATAAAATTAAAGTAATTAAAGCTTTTTTTTAATTTTTTAAGCTATATAAGTTTAAGTAATTAAATAATAGCGTAGTAGCAAGCTTAGTTTTAGTAAGCTTTTGCGAACTTAGTTAAGCTAAATATTTTTACTTAAAAGCAGCATAATTTGAAAAACCATTAATTAGTGCTTAAATCTAGTATAATTTCTTTATTTTTTAAAGTAGTTTAAAATAGTAAAAAAAAGCTGCTTTTAAAGCAATAATTATAGTTAATAGCTATATATGTACGCTTAATTTTATAAATAATACTGCAACTATTAGTTAATTTGCAAACAACTTAATAAGCTTTATAAGTAAAAAATTTACTTTTAATAGCATACTATAATATAGGTATACAAAAAAGTGCTTGCTGCAATTTATAATAAAAAGCAAAAGTAAAACTAATATAGTTATATTTAGCGCATAAATTAAAATTAACATAAGTTTTAATAAATAGTTTTGTAAAGCTAACAAAATAAATAGTATAAAAAATATAAAAACAGCATAAAATAAGTATGTAAAATAGTAATTTTAGCTTAAAACTTATAACTAGTATAATTAGTACTAAGCTTATTACTTGTTTTTTAAGTTATAGTACTATAGCTTTTATAAAAAAAGTATATAAAACTTTAATTGCTGTTTTTAGTTTTTTTTATTTATGTTTTAGTTTTTATTTACTTAGATTTTTTAAATAGTTTGTTTTTAAGTAATATTACTATTATAGCTAGTATAGCTACTAAATTTATTGTTTTTGTTATTGCTATTGTTATTATTACCTTTAGGCTAAAGGCAATTAAAAGTAATATAGCTAAGTTGTTTATAGCTATAGCAAGTAAAGTTTTTGTAAAAGTTCAAATTTAAACTACTTTTGTTGTTATTTTAAAGTTAATTCGAAAAAGTTCTAAAAGTATAATAGTTTTCCGAAGTATAAATATTATTATTATTACCTCGGTTATTTATATATTTTTAGTTTTAGTACTAATTATAACCTTTATTATTGTTGCTTTTATAATATTAGTTTTAGCTTTTATAGCTATTATTGCTTTTATAAAATTCTTAGTTATTATTATTGCAGTTATTATTATAATTATTGCTTCTATAAAAATAGTTTTAACTATTAAAACTAGTATTATTGTTTTTATAGCTAGTATTAATATATTAATTATTAGTTTAGTTTTGCTTAGTATTTAAGGTTAATTTACTAGTAATTTAAGTAATATTTAACTTTGGTTTTTTTTTACTGTAGTTTAAGCATTATTTCTTAGTTATTAGTTCTTAGTGTTATTATGTAGCATTAATTATATTAGCTTATATAATTAGCAGTAAGTTATAATAATTTATTAGCTTTTGCTAAAGTAGTATATCTAGTTTTTAGTAATATAATAAAGCTTTTTTGCTTTTATTTTAGCAAACATTTTAAAGTTTAATGTTAGCAAAGTATTAATTAAACAATTTTAAGTTTTAGTTAGCTTATTAACTTACTTGTTTTAATTGTATATTTATGCTAACTTATAAAAAAGCAAACTGCTTAAGCAAAATTTTAGTCTAGTTTAAAAACACTTTTTAGTTAGTTTTAAATTGTTTTTTTTCTAGGGTTAATAACTTTTGCAATACTAATTAATAAGCATTTTTATAGTTTTAGTTTATATTACTATGCGCGTATAAAATCTTGTTTTTATTGCAACAGAATTTCCGATTAGCTTTTTTAAAAATAGTTTAAAGTTTTTTTATTTACTTTAGCTAGCATTAATAAGTAAATTTTATGCTAAAAGAATTATAGTTAAACTTTAATAGTTAGCTAAAATTAGCATTTTTAAATAAATAGCACTAATAATAATATAAGCAATTTTAACATAATTAATATTTAGGTTTTCCTTAATTATGCTTTTTATTAAAGCTAGAAAATAAAAAGTTATTATTATTACTAAAATTCTTATGTTTTTATTCTTGACCTAAGTTGCAAGATTGTTTTTTAAGGTTTAAAAGGTTCTTCTGTTCTTCTAGAAATATTGTTCTTTAGTTCTTTTGTTTACTTAATTATAAAGTAGAAATAATACAAGCTATCTTTAATTTTAAAGCAACTCGTTTGCTTTTATTTTTTTGCTGCATAACTTATTGCTTTAGCTTTTTGATTTTAGCTAAAAGCTATACGATCTATGTTTATAACAGTTAAGTATTAGCACTTAAAGCACTAAGTAATTGTTATTTGCTTAAGCCTAGTCCTAGAAATAATTTGTGCTAAGTTTGTTCTTAGTTTATTATTAAAGTTTGTTCTAAAAAAAAGCTATTAAAAATAGCACTAGCTCATATAGTTAATTAATGTTCAGCTATTCTGTAGTATAACAAAGTATTATAAGTAACCTTATTTTAAGAAGCTTTAAAATTATTACAAAAAGTATAAAGCATTAAAAGTTAAGTACAATAATTAATATATCTTTAGTTTTATAGTAAGTATTTAATAAAACTAAAGCTTAAAAAAAGGAAAAAACTCCTATAAAATAAATATAAAAAGGATATCCCATATATACATATAACCTATAACATATACTAAGGTACCTAAGTAGCCTAGTCATAACAGTTATAAATAAAGTAAGTAATTTAATATAATTGCAAAGTTATTATTATATAGCTTAAGTTTAACTAATAGTTTAATAATAATATATGTTGGATTATTTTCGAAGTTTAATAATAATAGGTAAAGAAATTAAATATAAATGCTAGCTTAAATATTAGGAAATTTTTTAGTTAAATAAACTTTAAAAAAAATAAAAGTTTAAAATAAAAGCCGAAATATTTTTAAGGTATTTAATTAATAAAAAAAAACGTTAAATGTTTTATTTTTAAATGCAACAATAAAGTGTTTAATAAGTAGCAAGAAATTAAAATTTAACATAAAAAACATAAAAAATTTAATTAATAGTAGTACTAAATTAGTAAGCTTAAGTAATATAGTTACGATATAAACTATAATTAAGTTGTAAGCAAGCTATAAAAAGAAAAAAAAAAAAAAAAAAAACGTAAAATAAAAACAAAATAATTTACTTATATATAAATAAAGAAAGCTAAGATAAAAAGGAAATAGTACAAAATTAAAAGCAATATAAAAAAACAGAAAAAGGTAAATCTAATTTAAAAAAAATGTATTTAAACAAAAAAAAAGGCATTTAAACAAGCTTATTTAAATGCAAACAAAAGAAAATATATAGAATGTTATAGTATTATACTTTATGTTAGCACATAGCATTAGCTAGTATTATATTTTAATTAAAGCAAAAAAAAAATAAACTAAAAATAATATATTTTTAATTTTAAAGCATATTCTTTATTTATAT
>MU401044.1:0-11490 GCA_022578965.1 Xylaria sp. FL1777 | reverse complement strand
AAAAAAAAAACAAAAAAAATTAAAAAAATCGAAAAACAAATCATAAAAAAAATAATAAAAATATATTATAAATTTTATAAACTGTTTAAAAAAAAAAAAAAAAAAAAAAAAAAACTTTTTAAATATAGCTTATAAAACTACTATATCTTTATTAAAAAAAATGTTAACTAAAGCTTTATTAAATATATTATATAAGCTTAAACAAAACAAACGTTTTATAAAAATATATTTAGAAAAATCTAGCAAAAGAATTCCTAAAAGAATTTTAATTATTTGCTAAATATTTTATAGTGCTAATACTTAAAATAAAAAATAAAAAACAACTAATTAATAAAGAAAAAAAACTAGTATAGCAAATAATAGTTAACTATTAACTATTAAACGTAATTATTATTGCAAATAAATACTTTTTTATTTTACTAATAACTATAAAAAAAAACATTAGCTAAGCAAAATAGTTTATAGTAGTTAATATTCTAAATAAATATTATACTATTAAAATAACTAAAAAAAAAAAATAAAAAACTATTATATAAACAATATATAAATTATATAAGTATATAGTTATACTACAAAAACTACAAAACATATTAGCTAGCTTTTAATATATAATAATAATAATTCTATAGAAGTTTTTAAATAAATTTGTGTTTATTTATTTAAATAATATCTTAATTTACTTTAAAATACTAAAAAAACACAAAAAACACGTAATTTAAGTATTAAAAACACTTAAACAAGCAAAATTACAACTTAACACAAAAAAGTATGTATAATATACATAAAAAATCAACTTTTTAAAATTTATAATTACTTTAAAACAAATATAGATTTAATAGTTAAAAATTAACATAGTATAAAACTAAAAAATATCCAATTTAGCTATTATTATAAACATATAACAAGCATTAAAATTTTTAAACTATATTTAAATGTTAATTTAAAACTTTAAAAAGATAGCATTTTACTTTACAAAGTATATAAAAAAAAAATATAAAAAAAAATCCTTTTTAATTTTAAAGAAAGCCTAAAAAGCTTTTAAAGAACTAAAACTAAAAGTTATTTTTAACTTTATAGTTAAACTACTTAATTTATAAAAAAAAAAAAAGCTAAAAATAAATGCTTTAAATAATATAATTATAAAAGTTTTAAAACAATTAAAAAACAACAAAAAATAGCACTTAGTAGCTTATTACTTTAAAGCACTATAAAACGTAGCATTATAATACCTTATATATAACAAAAAACTGCTTGTAATTATTATAGCACTTAAAAAGTAAGAACTATTTTTTATAAAAACTACAAAGCTAATTAAGATTTATTTAAATTATTAAAACTTAACAAAATTTATAACTACGCAAAAAATTACTAAACAACATAAAAATTAGATGGTTTTTTTTTTTAAATTTAACTTTAAAATATGCTATATTAAAAAAAAAAAAACATTTAAGCAAACATATTAAGCTAACGAAGTTAAAAAAGATTTAAAGTTTTAAAAAAAAACATTTAAGTATTATATTTTTAAAAAAATAAAAGCTTAAAAATTAAAGTTATACTTAAGAACTTTATAAATATATAGCTATAATAAGCTTATAACTTAGAAAAATTAGCATAGCTACAAAAGCATAAAAAATCAAAAAATAACAAGCTAATATATAAACGCAAGGTTTACTTACTAAAATCTTTACAAAACAAGTTTATTAAAAAGTTTTATAAATACTTATTATATAAATACTAAAAAGCAACAAAAACAGTTAAACAACTATAAGAAAAATATAATTTTTTAAAACTATAAAACATAGTTAAATTTATTGTAAAAAAAGTGCAATATTTGCAATAAAGCTAAAGCAGCTTAATATAAGCTTTATAAACTACTATAACTTATATAAATACTTAAATAAGCATAGCATACTATTGCTTAAGATTTTATTATAGCACTACTTTTATTAACTAATTTAATTATAAAAGTACAATATAATAAAATATAAGTTATTATTAATAAATTTATTAAGTATGCTTATTTTTTGCTGTTTAAAGGAAATATAATAGCTAAATAACTTGTATATGCCTTTATATGCTAATATTTAAATAAGCATAAGCTACTAAAAAAGATTATTTTAAACCAAAATAAATTGTTTATTTTTAAGTTTAAAACTAGTTTTTTTAAACTTATTAGTATTAAACTAAAGTTTTTAACTGTTTATTACTTATAAATAAATAAACAAACAAAAAAACTAAACTAAATACTAAAACAATACTTACGAAGTTATATTAATTATTAATAAAACAATTAAGTAAAACTATTATTAATAGCACAGATTTTATATAATATATTAACAAACAAAAATATAAACATATTTTTGCATAAAGTTATTTATAAACAATAAGTAACTACTAAAAAACAAAAAAAAACATTAATAAAAGCACTTGCTATTTTAACTATAGTACCCTAAGCAAAAACCATTGCAACAAAAATTAAAACGCTATAAGCTAAACTATAACTACGTTTTTAGTTTTTATAACAACGGATATTAATATACTACAACAAAAAACGAACTAAAAAACTAGCTTTTAAAAAAAAAAACAAAGTTTATTTGCTACAATAAAAACAAAATGCAAACATTAATATTTCTTAAGTTAAAACAAAACAACTAAACAATAAATTAAAATTTAAAAAACTTAGCTTTTTTAAAATTAAGAAAGTTATTTTACTTATTAACTATAAACTGTTATTATTAAAAAATATGTAAATTTACCTTATTTTTTATATTTTCTTACTAAAACTAGCACTTATTAAAATACTTATTAAAATATAACTAGAAATAAAAATAAATTAAAACGTTTATAAAGTTAAAAATATACTAAATTTTCGTTAAAACAATAACAACTTAAAATATCTTATTAAATAAAAAAAATACTTATATACTAATAATACTTAAAAGCTTAAAAAACACCTAAAAACTACTAAAGTAGTTATAAATTAGTTTTACTATTAATACTTTAACTGCTTAAAACTAAAAAAAAAAAGTTAACCTTAAAAAAAACGCTTAAAGAATTCTAATTAAACTTGGATAAAGCAGTTTGCGTTGCTTTAGCTCGCTTTTTTTGTTGTTTTTGCTTTTTTGCTAGCGCTTTTTGTTTTTTTTTAATATGCTTTATTTTGTTTAGTTTATTTAAGAACTAAAACTTTTGCTAAACCATTTTAACACTTTTTGCTTTTAAAAAACGTTTTTGTATGTAAAGCTAAGCTAACTTGCTTAAAACAAAGTTAAAGCTATTTTAAGCTTGTTTTAATTCTTCTTAAACTAAAAATAACTGTTGTTTTGCTTGCTTTTTTTTTTTTTTTAAAACAACAGTGCTTAAAAACTATATTGTTAATTAAGTTAATTAAAACTTTTAATTTATTGCAGAAGCAACTAATACGTACGCATTTAAAACAACAAAACATATTATTTGTTATTTTGTACGTTAGTAACTAATTAAAGCAGCAAAAGCAAAGCATAACTTTATAGCTAATAAAATTAATAAAAAAAGCAAAAACAAGTTTTTGCTTTGTTTTAAATAAGCAATTAGTTCTTTTAATGCGCTTTAACATTATAACATACAAAAAAAAAAAAAAAAAAAATACTTACGAAGAATTGTTAAAACAACAATTCTAGAAAAAAAAAAGTAATATTACAAAATTAGCACAAAAGTAGCCTTTAAAGCAGCTTAATGCTTTTATATATACTTTGCATCTTTTTTTTTGCTAGCTAAAGCTAAAGTTATATAATAACTTACTTAGCTTACTAAGCTTACAGTAATTTAAAGCTTATTAAGCTTACAGTAATTTAAAGCTTACTAAGCTTACAGTAATCTAGTGCTTATTAAACTCGCAATAATCTAAAAAAAGTTATTACTTTTTTTACTTTTTTTTTGTTTATATAATTATGCACTTCCTATATTTAGTTATTTACTTAGTTCTAGTTCTTTAGCTATTAATTTTTTATAACTGCTAAGCACTAATACATTTATTACTTTTAATCTTTTAAAACCTCTATTAATGCACAGTAGTAAAAGTACCTTAAAAACCTCCCTAATAGACCACCATTAAGGATCCTATTATTACTTGCAAATTAAAACCCCAAAAGCAAACCTATTATATTAATGTATAACAGGTCCGTTATAATATTACTAACTATAATTATGCTATATATTATTAGTTAACTTTAAGCTATGTTAATTTCTTTTAGTTATTAAATTAACAAAGGAGATTTTATTGTACTAAAAAGCTAGTTTTTAAATTATATATTAAACTTATTAATTATAGCACTATTACCTACGTTTTTTATTATTGCAAAAACACCTAAACTTATTAAGTTATTATTTATATTAAACTTACTTTTTCTGTTACTATTTATAAAAGGGGTTATTATTATAAACTTACTAGCTAACACTATAAGTCATTTTTAATTAGCAGCTAAATTTATATTTTTAACGTATTTTAAATGTAACCTTATTAAACCTTAATTTATTTATAGTATTAAAAAGCTTTATTTTAACTAATACTATGCAATAAAAAAGTTATATTAAAATAATACTTTACATTTTTATGTAATTAAAAAGTAGCGCAGCAAAAAAAATATTAAAAACTTACGTTATTTTAACATTAAAAATTACTATTTTAATATTAAAGGCATAAAGAACAAACTAGCAGCTTAGCACTATATATATAAATCAAAAAGTAAATTTACTTATATAAGAAGTACTATGCAGAAACTTAAAAGTTTTTAAAAAAAAAAGCGTAATAACTTTTAAAACAAAGCTATACATATAAAATCTTAAACTAAGTTTATAACAAAGATTAAAAAGTTTGCACTTTAGGATTTAATACTATATTACTTAAGTATTAAAGCTTATGCAAATAACGCTTTTTAACTTATAATACTTAAATATATATTACTTACTATAATAAAGCAATAAATATTATTACTAGTAATTTAGCAATAGCTTTATAATTATATAAAAACAACAATACGTACGTTAACTATTTTATTATAATTAAAAACTAACTTTAATTTTAACTTTAACTTAAACTTTAACTTTTTTTCCTTTAGGGAGGCCTTTTAACCTTAATTTTCTCCCTTTAAAGAGGCCCTTTAACCTTAACCTTAACCTTTTTTCCTTCGGGGAAGCCCCTTAAAACATAAATTAATTCTTTAATAGTGCAACCAAAGTTATTATGCTTATATAAACTAACCTAAATGTTTAAAACAATTTAAGCTTGTAGTTTAAGCTTATATTACTACATAAATAAGTATTAAAATGCTTTTTTATTAAATAATAATAACAAATATATTATTATAAACAATGTACCTTTATTAAACAAAAATATGTTTTAGTATTACAAACAAATGTTAAAGTATTAAAACAACTTTTTTATAACAAATAAGTACTTGCAGAAATTATACTTTAAGTTATAAAAACTACTTTATATATACTTAGTTAATTAAAACCTTAAGTTATACTAAAATATAAACATAAAATAGCTAAAAAGAAATTGTATTTTTGTAAAAATAGAATTTCTACTATTAAAAAAAACAATAGTAAAAAAAACATTATTAGATTTATTATTAAAAGCAATAAAAAATTCAAATAATAGTTTTAATTAGCACTTCTTTAATAAAAACTACAAGTAATATTTTAATACTTTAACGCAAAAAAAGCTAAACTAGTAGCTTAATTTAAAATTATTATAAATGCTTTAAAATCCTAAAAATTTTGTAACTAACGCATAATTAACATTTTTTTACCTTTAAAATCTAATACTATTTCTTTAAAAGCAAGCAACCTTGCTTTTTTCTTTATAGTAAAAAACAGAACATAAAATATAATAAAAAAAACAATATTATAAAGATTTTCTGATATTTTTTTTATATATAACCTGTTTTTTTTACTTTTTAAATACTTAACCTTTATATTAAAATTTAACTAAATAAAGAAATTCTTAAAATTCAATTTATTATTAACTCGTAAATTTTAAACCTAATCTAAATAAACTTAAAATTTAAACCTTTTTGCAATAGCTTAAAAAAACTCCGAACATTTGTTCTTTTAGTTTAAAAAGCTACTTAAAAAAACACTTAAACCTTTAGTTTAATCTATAAATAAAGCTTAGTTTTTATTTTCTTGTTTAATAATAGTTATATAATTAATCTTAACTTTAAAATAATTATGCAGTATGCTATTAATAATAATACTTAACACTTATACTAAACAAGTATAAAACATATATAACTGCATCTTTATATTACTTCTATAAAAAAAAAGCTTAATGTTATTTAATTTAAAATAAGCACTAAAACTAATATATAAAACTATAAATTTAGCATTAGCATTACTTGCTATTATTAAATATTTTAAGCTTTCTTTATTTTAACCTACAAAAAAAACAACATAGCGCTTTATTTATTAAACTTAATTAATAAAGCAAGCAAATTAATATAAAGCTAATTGCTTTTAAAAACTAAAATATTAATAGAACTTTCCGCAATAACTGTAAACTATATTAGCAACACGTAATAAAAAATTATTATTATATTATAATCTGTTAGCAATAAATCACTACTATAAACAAAACAAAAATTCTTATAGAATTAACAATATAAAACGACATAATATATATAACTAAAAAAAACAACAATAGGTTGCTTTTTAACAACTTTAATATTAACGTTAATAGCAAAGTTAATAACCTATAAAACAAATTGTTTATTTTCGTAAAGTATTATAAAAAATCAATTATATTAACAAGTATGCCTATATAAATATTAACTATACATTAAAACAAAAAATTATAAAAAACTAATATATATAACAAACAATACAACCAAGAACTAAAATGTAGTATATAAAAAACAAAACAAATAGTATTAACTACAAAATAAAGAAAAGAATTTATAAAAGCCGAACACAAAATTTAAACAAACATAAAAAACAATAAAAGTTAAACAACTTTAATTTATAAGCGCAAATCCTAATGCAATACAAAATAGCTAAGCATTATTGCCTAAATATATAATGCTTAGTAATTAAAGCACATTTATAAATAAAAACATTACTAACGAATCTCTATTAAATATTAGTAATAACTATAGTACCACGCATAAGCAAAAACACTAAAACATTACACACTAGGACTATATTATTACATAAGCTATTTATAGTTAAATATAAAAAATACCTTTATTGGTTTTATATAATAATATATTTTTTTAAAATTTATTTCTTAAGGTTTAATTAAATATATTAATGAAAACCTGTTTTTTTCCTTTTAAAAAACTTAAAAATTAGTACTTTTAGTACTTTTAGTACTACTAAATTAGTCTTTAGTACTACTAAATACTAATTTAGTTTAGTACTTAATAGTACTAATACTAAATTAGTACTTAAACTTTAGTATTAATACTAATACTAATTTAGTACTACTAAAATTAGTCCTTATACTAAGTACTAATTTTTTAACCCTGCTTATTATTAACTATAAAAAAAAACTTTGTTTTAAATAACAAAAATTTAAATATTAAAATAAAAAGCAAATAAAAAGGTTAAAAAAAAAACTTTATTAGCTAAATAATAAATAATTAAACTAGTTTTTAAATAAAAAGTTTAATAATTAAACTTTTATACTTTATAAAATAAAACTAGCAAAAGCTTATAATATTAAAAAAAACAATTTAATAAATAGCAAGCTAAATAATAGCTTTATTATAATAAATTAAAACTTTATATAAAGTACTTTTTATAATATAAATAGCACTAAAGTTTTATAAAGCTATATATTTAATAGAAAAATTAGCATAAATATGTTTTAAGCTAATTATTATAAGCTTTTATTTAAAAAAGCTGCTTTTTATTAAATAAAAAGTAAAGAAAAACCTAAAAAACCAAAAAAAAGCTCTTTATAAATTAAATAATTAAAAGAATTCATTTAAATAATAATAAGTTTTTTACTTAATTTAATACTAAAAATATATAAATAAACAATAATTTTTATAAATAAAATAATTTATTAAAACTAAAAAGTTTTAATTGTTAAAAACCTTAAAAATTTAAAAAATAAAGCTTATAAAAAAAAGCTTAAAATTTAAAAAAATGTAAGCTAAAAAATTTAAAAACTTTTTAAATAAAAAAATAAATATTACTTTTAAAAACTTTATATTAAAAGTTTTAAAGTATTTTAGTGTTTTTATTTAAAGAATTGTTTAAATAAAAGCTAAATTATATTTTAAAGCAGCAAAAGTTTTTAAGCTAATGCTAAAAACTATATTATTACTTTTAAACAACTTTAATAAAAGTTTAAATTAGCAAATTAAATTAAATATACTATAGCTTATTTTAAAGAAAAAAAGCAATAAATTAAAATATAAAGCTTAACTAAAAACTTTATTATAAAAAATTTTAACTTAAGTAAATATAAAAAATGCTTTTTTTTATAAAAGCGTAAACTTTTTAAAAAATAATATAAAATTTTAATAATTAGTAATTAAAAAACTATAAAAATTTTTTAAGCTAATATTATAATTAGCTAATTAGCTTATTAAATCTAAATTATTAAGTAATACTTATAAAACTAGCTTTTTATTAAATTATTTATTAGTATAAATAAATAAAAAAATAAATTATAATAGTTTTATTATATATATTTATTTACTTGCAGTACACTAAAAAAGCAAACAAATTTTCAATTAAGCTACTAGTTATTGCGCAACCTAAAAAAAGCACGTAAAATAGCTAAATAAGTTTTAAATATAAGAAGGCTTAGCTATTATAATATAGCTAAAGAACTAATTAAGTTGTAAGTAGCTATAAAAACATAGAAATAAAAGCTTTTAAACATAAAGCAAAAATAGCTAAGCATTAATATTAGCTTTTTTTTGAGCTAAGAAAGGTTTACTATAACTACGGAACAAAAGCTAAAACATTTGTTATAAAGCTATTTGCTATTTATAGTTTTAAAAAAGCTGCTTATTATAGGTTTACGTTTATAAATTCTAAAGTAAAACATAACATAATAAAGTATTAAAAATAGCAATACAAAATTACAAACATAGAACTATAAAAGTTAAAAGGCATACATTATAAAAAAGCAAAACAATTAAGCAACTTTATTAAGTATTAAACATTAAAATTCTACTAAAATTTCTAGCTACTAAATATATAATAATATTAACCTTTAAAGGTTACGTAAATACTTTTTAACTAGCTTATTTATATAAAACTTCTGGCTTTTTTACTTGCTGCAGCTTTTTTTGCTTTTTTAATTGCAACTTAAAGTTATATACTAGCTATAAATGTAGCTTAAATATTTTTATTAGTATAAAAATAGCGTGTAGCTATATAAGCTTTAATAAATAATTAAAGTTTTTTATTAATTTTTTTAAGCTAAGAAATTATTAGTAGTATTTAAAATTAAAAGAACTTTAATAGTTAAAATAAGCATAAAGTAAAGCTTAAAAACGTATAAACACTAATATAGTTAAAAGTACTTATAAAACTATAATTGCTATTTTTAGCGTTTACTTTGCTTTTTTTGTATTATAAGCATTTAATAAACTTGCTAATAATATTGCAAGCGTAAAAATTATTAATGTTTTTATATAATTAGCATAAAAAAAATAGCAATAAAAAGTGCATAATATACTACTATAATATAAGCAATATAGTAGTAATATAGCTTAAACATTTTAGTATGCTTAATAAATACAAATTTTAAAGCTATTTATAATACTTTAGCATAAAGCATTAAAGCACTTACTTTTATTTTAAAAATTAGCGTTATAGTAAAAAAGCATAACAACAAGCAGTTATAAAAGCTTAAACTATATAATAGCAAGCTATTAGCTATTTTATTTAGTACTATAAATTAAATAACTAGTAAAAACTACAGTAAAATAATTTATAACTTTAAATATATAAGCTTAATATTAGTTAGTATATATACTTAAGCTAAGCTAGTTATAAATATATACTGCAAAAAGTATAGCAGTTATAGCAAAGTAAATTTTTATATAACTATAATATATTAGCAACTAATTATATTATAAACTAAGCACTTTAATATATTAAAGCAAGCATAAGCTAAGCATATAATAATAGTAATAATAAAAGTAGTAAAATTAGTAGTTAAAAAAGAAAGAAATTAGCATAAGTAGCTAAATAAAGTAATTTATTATTTATTGCTACTTTATATTGCTTAGTATATAAGCTATTTATAAGCTATGCTTACTTAGTAAGCTTACTATAAAAAGCATAAAAGCAGCTTAAAAAATAAATATGCAAAAAATAAACTAAGAAATAATAAACAATTAACTTTATTTATAACTTAGTTATAACTTAATTATAAAAAAACTAGTGCAGCAAAAACCTAGTAGCAATACTAAAACAAGCAAACTATAATATATTAGCAATATAATAAAAAGAAGTTTAAAAAAAAACTAGAAAAAAAAAGCAGTACACTTAGCTAAATAAGTACTAAAACTAAAAAAACTACTACAAGCAGCATAAAGCAAGCAGCAATACTAAAGCAAGCAAACTATAAAGCAAAAAAAATACAAAAAAAAAAAAACTATAAAGTAATTATATAAAAGTACAAACACTTAGTTAATAGCATAATACAAATAAACAAACAACCTAAAAGCAAAAAAATAAAAAGCAAAGCACTTAATAAAATTATAGCAAAACTAGTACAACTTAGAAATAAATACAAAATGTTTTTATTTAGCTACTAAAAAAAAAGTAAGCTGCTTATAGCTTGCTTTTGACCCACAAGCACAGTTTTTACTTATACATATAAGAAATAAAAACTAGTATAGCTAATAGGCCGTTAGCCCAAGTAATATAATATATATATATATATATTTATATGCTTTAATTTAGTTTTATAGCTGCTTTTTTAAAAAAGTAGCGCTATAAAATAATAAAAGTTTTTTGCAATTAAAACTAATAAAATAATTAAGTAATGTTATTTTTTGCTTATATTGCTTTAAATCTTTAAATATTAAAAAATAAACTAAAGTTTAATAAAATACTGTTTAAAATTTTAAACTAATATAATACTTTATATTTATTATTTAGAAATAATTTAAAAAAGCAAAAATTACTAATTATTATACTTATGCTGCTTTTAAAAAAAGTAATATTTTTAATTAAACTTTAGCTTAGTGCTAATTTTGCAACAATAATGCTAAAAAAAAAATAAGCTTAAAAAGCTAACATAACTAGCATTAATAATTTTAAAAAGCATTAATCAGGGTTAAAAATTAATACTACTAATTTAGTATTTAATACTACTAATACTAAATTAGTTTAGTATTGCTTAGTACTAATACTAAGCTAGTTTAATATTATTTAGTATTAATACTAATACTAAATACTAAAAATACTAGCTTAGTAGTACTAAAAGTACTAAAAGTACTAAAATATAATAATATTAAAAAAAATAAATATTTT
>MU401043.1:0-11557 GCA_022578965.1 Xylaria sp. FL1777 | reverse complement strand
TTATTTTTAGTTAAACTATTTTTTTAAGTTATATATTAAATAACTTTAATTGTTTATATAGCAAATATATTTTTTTGTAATTTGTTTTAATAATTGCAAAGCTTTTAAATAATATTTATATGTTTATTTATTTTAATTTATATAAATAAAGCATTTAGATTTATTTAGTATAGCATTTTTATTTTAACTTAAAATAATAATTTTATATTTTTGCTTTAAAAATGTATTTTTTAAATTGCTTTGTTGTTTTTTGTTATTTTAAACTTTTATAACTTGTATTTCTTTTTTAAGTTAGAAAATTTTTTCTTTTTTATAGCTTTTTTTTCTGTTTTTTTTTTTAAATTAGCATTATTTTTAAAAATATTCTTTTTTTTTATAATTATAACATTTAACTTTAAATATATTTTAAAGTTATTATTTTTAAACTTTATTAATTTGTTTAAATTTTTATTTAATATTTTTTTAAGTATTTTTTTTTTTGTTTTTTTTAGTTTTTTTAGTTTTAAAGTACTAATTAAATAATTATTAATTAATTATAATAGCTATATTAATATATATATTAATTTTTGCTAGTTTATTTATTTTATATAGTTTATTTTAAACTTAAGTTTTAAGTTTACTATAAAATAAATAAAATAGTATAAACTTAAATAATTTTAAAATTACTACTAATTGTTTAAATTTTATAGCATAATTTATTGCTGCTTTTGTTTGTTTTAAGCAATAAAATGCTTTTTTTGCATATTTTGCTTTTTAAATATTTTTAAATATTATTTTTATTTAATTTTTAAACTTAACGTAATTTTTAAAAATTTTTTTTGTTTTTAAGTTAAAGTTAATTAACTTATTAGCTTTTAAAAAATCTTTTAAAATAAATTAAAACTATTTTAGTACTTTTTTTAACAAAAATTATAAAATAGTTATTATTTTTTAGTTTTTTTTTATAATAATAATAAAATGTTATTTTAAATAAAGTTTAACATAAATTAAATAAGCTTTTATATTTATAAATTTATTATAAAGCTTTAAAGCAGTAAATTTAAAACTTTTAATGTTTAGCATTTTTAATATTATAAATAATTTTAATAATAAAAACAATAGTAATAATAAAAAATTAAGTTTTTTATTTTAAATTATTATTTTAAGTATAGCAATAATAAAAATAAGCATTAAGTTTACTAATAATAGTATTAATATTAGTTATAATATAATTATTTATTTAAAACTTTAATTTATTATTATAATAATAGTTATTATTACTGCTTTAATTATTATAGCTAATATTTATGCTAGTTTAAAAGTTATAACGTTTAATATTTAAGCTGTTTTTTAAGTTAAAGCAACTAGTTTGCTTTATAACGCTAGTATTAATATTAATTTTTTTTTATTACTATTGCTTAACTTTTTTTTTTTTATTATTGCTTTTTTTTTAATAAAAGTAGCTAATAAAAGTACTAAGGTTTATTGTTTTAATATATTATTAGTTTTAAAAGTTTTTAAAATTTTTAAATTTAATTTTTAACTTTTTATTTTTAGTAGCATAATTTAGATTTAGTTTATTAGTTATTAAGTAAGGTTTACTTATATAATGCTATTTAGCATTTTTGTTTTTTAAATATCTTTTTAATATACTTTTAAAAATTTATTTTATAAATTGTTTATTATTTAATTTTTTATACTAGTATTTATTTTTATGTGTTAAGTTTTACTAATTAAAAAGTTATTAAAATATAATAAACTTGTTATATATTAATATAACAGGTTTGCTTTTAAGGTTTTAATTTGCAAGTAATAATAAAATTTTTAATAATAGTTTGTTAAAAAGGTTTTTAAAGTACTTTTATTATTATACATTAATAAAAGTTTTAAAAAATTAAAAGTAATAAATGTATTAATGCTTAGCAGTTATAAAAAATTAATAGCTAAAGAATTAAAACTAAATAAATAATTAAGTACAAAAAATATATAATTATATAAACAAAAAAAAAGTAAAAAAAATAATAACTTTTTTTAAACTATTGCAAGTTTAGTAAGCATTAAATTACTATAAGCTTAATAAGCTTTAAATTACTATAAGCTTAATAAGCTTTAAATTACTATAAGCTTAGTAAACTAGGTAAATTATTATGTAACTGTAGCTTTAGCTAGCAAAAGAAAAAGTGCAAAGTATATATAAAGGCATTAAGCTGCTTTAAAGGCTACTTTTGTGTTAACTTTATAACAATAGCACGTTATATTATTAATAACCTACTATGCTGCTTTATAGCGCGGTTTTTTTACTTATGTACCTATAAGTAAAACTATATAAAAAGCTAAATAAAAACCTTATGTAATAATGTTTATGCTGCTATTTCGAAGTTTTTTTACTTTATAATAACTAGTTTTTATTAATTAGCTTGCTAAACAAAAAATAATAGTTAAAAAGCAAAAGAACTTTTTTTAAAGCTTTTAAACTTTTTGTTTTTTTAAAAAGCATATAAAAGCTTTTTTCTTGTTTTTTAAAACTTCTAAAAAAGCGCTTTTGCTTTTTTTGCTAGTTTTTTCTTTATTTTCTGCTTTTTTTTTTCTTTTTATTTTTTTTTATTTTAACTGCTTTATTATATATTGCTATTTTATTAGTAATAAATAACTACTTTATAATATTACTTGCAGCTTTAAGCTTTTTTATAGCTAGTTATAAGTTTTTATTAATTTATAGTAGCTTAGTTGCAAAGCTTTTTTATAGCTGCTTTTTTTTGTTTTTTAGCAAGTTATAATATAAAATTATATACTAAAAGGTTTTTTTTTTTTTTGCATATTTATAAAAAAGCATAAAAAAGCTTAAAACTTTTTTTTTATATAAAAACGCTTTTAGCTTTATTTTTTTAGTGCGCATTTATATTATTATAGCTACTTTATGCTTTAATAATTTGTTATATTTTTTAAAAGCTTTATTTTTGCTAAGCTTTTGTTTAGCTATTATTAAATAACTACTATTTATTTTAGTTTAGTTTTATTTGCTTATTTATTTTTTTTTTAATGCAATCTTAGGTTTTTTTTTTTTTAATTACCTTTTTTGCTAAAAGTTTAAAACTAATATTAAATCTTTTTTAGCTATGCTTTTATTATTGCTTATAAGTTTACTTTTTGTTTAGTTTTTAGCTCTTTAAGCTTTTACGTTTTAAATAAAGGTTTTAATTTTTTTTGTTGCTTTTTAAATCAATTTTTTAGCTATTAAGCTTTTTACGTAATACTTACAAGCTATTGCTTTGCTGCTAAAATATAAGTTAATAAAAAGAATTTTTATTTTAGTTTTTAAGTGTTTTGTTTTAGTTGCTTTAAAAGCTTTAATTATACATTTAAAACATTTGTTTTAAGTTATTACTAATAAATTAGCAATGCTTTTTGCTTTATTTTCTTTAAAGTTTTTATGCTAAGTTATTACGCTATAAACTAAAATATTTTATACTATTATAACATATATTTGCTTTGTTTTTGCTATATTACTGCTTTATATAAAGTTTTACAGCTTAATTATTACATATAATTAAATGCTTAGTTTTTTTTTAAGCTTTACTAAGTATTTTTTTTATTTTATATTTTTATTAAACTATACCTTTAAAAACTTTACGTTGTTTTTTAAGTGTACTATTATATTAAAAAGATATATTATTTATATAAGCACTGTTTTATTACTAAAAAAATGCATTAATTTGCTTTTTTGCAATATAAACTTTATTTTATATTATTTTGCTTAGCTTTTATACGTTTTTTATATTACTTTTAAAGCTTTATAGTTTTGCTTTATATTTAGGTTTATTATAATAAAGTTAATATTATTAGCAAAACTAACTATTATTAGCTTTTAATATATAGTAAAGTTATTATAAAGTGTTAAAATATATAAAAAGAAAAAAAAAAGTAAAAGCAAAAACCTTTAAAGAATTTTAGCTTTTAGCGCTATTAGCTAAAACACTGCTTTATTAAAGCAAAAACGTACTATATAGTTTAATATAAAAAAGTTTACTTACATAATTATTTAAAACAAAAAGCCCTTTTATTGCAAAATATATATTATTTTTTTTTTATTAATAGTATTAAAAGCTTTTGTAATATTTAGCTGCAGAAAAAATGCTATGCTTTTTTTGCTAATTGTTTTTTTTACTGTTTTTAATACTAGTTTAATAGCTATATTTATTAACTTGTTTTATTTATTATTTATTTAATTATTTAGCAAAAAACTTTCTTATTTAGCTACTTTTGCTATGTAGTAATATAGCTTTTTTTTTAGCACTTTTTTTATTATATAAATAAACATAATAAAACGCTACTTTTTAATTGTTTTTTTAGTTTTTTTTAACTTTTTAGGTTTAAGCATAATTACTATTTTTGCTTGCTTAAATTATATTAAGTAGTACTTTAGTAAAAAGCTAATAATATATAATATTGCTATTTTTTTTATTAAAGCAAGTTTATAAGCTTTAAAAAAGCTATTAAATAATAAATTATTTTTTAATGCTTTTTATAGCGCTAACTTTTATATTAGCAATATTATGTTTTTTTTTTTTGTATTAATGTTAACTATAAAATTTTAGTACTTATTATAAGTTAAGTTTTTTTTAAGTATATTAAACAAGTTTGCTAGTAGTATAAAAAAAAAGCGTTTTATTAGTAAAGCCGTTTTTTTTTAAAAATATTAACAAAAAATAGCTTATTTTTTGTTTATTTTAGCAATAAAATTATAATAATTTTTAAAGCTAGCTTATAAGCAAACTTTGCTTATTTAGCTAAGCTTTATAATAACTTAAAATCTTTAAATGCTTTTATAAATGCTTATTTTTAGCTGCATTTTTGCGCTTTTTTTACTTTATTACTAAAGGCCTTTTTTTTTTTTTTAAAAGCTTACTATGCTATTTTAGTTTTTTTGCTTTAAAACTTATAATATACTTGTTTTGCTTTTTTTTTTATTTTAATTACTTCTAAAAACTATTAAAGTAATGCTTAATGTTTTTTTTTTATAGTTTTTTTAAGTATTGTTTTATTTGCTATTTTTATTAGTTATTAAATTAAAAAGTTAAAAGCATTATTTAGCTTACTAAATATATAAAACATATATATTTTTATAATAATAGCTTTTGCTTTTATAGCTGCTTTATTTTTATTTAATTTAAGCTAGTTTTATTTTTCTGCTTTTTTTAAGTATTTTTATAAAGCTGCTTTTAAATTAATTATAACTTTTAGTATTTTATAGTTAAAACTTAGCTACTTTAAGTTCTTTTAATAAATAATAGCTAAATTGCTAAACATTTATATTAGGTTTATTATTAAGCTTTTTTGTTTATGCTTTATTTTAGTTACTTTTTTTTAAAAAATAGCTAATATAAAATTTTATTATGCAATAAACTTAAGCAATTTATTTGCTTTTTAGCTTTTTTTGCTTTTTAAGTTTTATAATAAGTAATAAAAATTGAAATTATTTATAAATATATAACGTTTTTTTAGCTTGCTTGCTTTACGTATTTTTTAAATTAAATTACGTTAAACTGTTTTTTTTTAATTTAGCAAGTATATTAATTATAAAAACACCGCTAAATTACTATTGCTTATTATAACTTTTGCTTAATTTTTACTAGCGTTTTTTACTAGCATTTTTATTGTAATTTTTTTGTTTATATATAATATAGCTTTACTTTTTAACTAAATAACCTAGTAGCTACTACTATTAAAGCAATATATATTGCTATATTTATTAATTATTAGCTTTTAAACTGCTATATAATTAAAGCTGTTATTTTATAACGTATATGCTATATTGCTTTTAAATCTTGTAATGTTTTAAAAAGTAATATTATATATTATTAAATTAATAAAAATAAGTTTTTGTTTATACTGCTAGTTTGTTATTTTTTTGCTAGTAATTTTCTTTTATTTAGCTTTATAAATATTAATACTATTAATATTTTTAAATTATTTTTATTTATTTTTTTGCTTGTTATTGCTGCTTTTTTAGCACTTTAAAAGCTTTTAGGTTATAATATATATACTGCTTTTGCTTTGTTTTTTTGTTTAACCTTTTTTTAGCAAGCTTTATTTTATGTTATATATGCTTTTTTGCAGTTTATATATTTTTGCTTTATTTTTTGCATTTTTACTAAGTAGCTTTTTTTATTTTTTTAATACTTTAAAGCTAAACAATAGTTATACTTTAGATTTTTATAATAATATTTAATTATATAACTATATTTATAATAATTAAAGCACTATATAACTTTAAGCTTTATAGCAAAAAGTTTACAATTAAATAGCTAAGCTTTTTATAAAAAGCTATTTTTATATATTGTTTTAGCTATTATAACGCTGCTTATATATAATAATATTAACGCAAATCTAGCTTTTATATTTTTAAATAACATTTTTTTGCACTTTATAACTTTAAAATATTTGCTACATAGTAGCTATAATAAGTTCTTATTTAAGTATATTACTTTAACTTGTTTTATTAAAACGCTTTTTATTATTAGCGCTGCTTTTTTTTGTTATACTTTTAACTTTTTTTTAAAGGCTTTTATAATTTATTCCTTTTTTTTAGCTTTTTAAAGTACTGCTTTTTTAAAAGTAATTATTATGTTTTTATTATATAGCTTTTTAGCACCAATTATATTATTACTTATAAACGCTATATTTATTGCTTTAATAATATTAGCTAATATTTTATTTTTAAGGTTATTAGCTTATTTTTTAATTTTAATTAATATTTTTTTGTTTTGCTTAAATAGTACTGCTTTATTATTACGGGCTAGCTATAAAGCTATAACTTATATTTAGAATTTTAACATATTTATGTTTAATAAAGCTTATTAAAAAAGCTTTTAAACAGTATTTTTAACGCTTTTTTGGTTAGCTTTTATAGCAATATTTAAGTTATAGCAAGTTATAAATATATTAAAGTTATTTTTATTGTTAGGTTTTATGCTTTGCTAGCTTTTTTAGGCCTTTTTTAACGTGTATATTATTTATGCCTTTTTTGCGTTCTTTTAAAAAAAGAATTTTTTTGCTATTTTTTTTTCTATTAGTAGCTATAATACTAGTTTTATAATTTTATTAACTATTTTTTATACGCTAAAAAGTCCGTTAGTTTTACGTTTTCTATTAAAACGCTACTGCTTTATAGTTATATTGCTAGTAAGTTTTAGTAATACGTTAGTTGCATTTTTAACAAATAAGTCGTTTAATACTATTTTTCCGTTTTTTGTTATATTTGCATTTTGCAAATAAAGTATAACTTACTTAATAAGTAAAAATTGCTACGCTAATTCTAGCGATCTTAATTATTTAATAATTAAGCTTAAACTTACAAAGTTATAATTAAGTGTAAAGAATTCAAAAAGGCTCTAATAGCACGTTATATTATATTAATTAATTATAAATTGTTTTTTTAAAATTTAAACAATTTTTAAGCATATTAAAAAGCATGTTTTAAATATTAAAATAATTGTTAAAATGCTTTCTAAAAGCTATAAGCGCTATAAAAATTGCTATCTGTTTAATAATAATTATAACGTTTACTTAAATATTAAGCTAACATATATATTTATAAAAGCTACATAAATTAAAAATAAAAACAATAAGCTTTATTAAAGTTCTAAGTAATAATTTAAAATATTTATAAATAAACTTAAGCATTATAAAAAGCAGTATAAAAAATTAAAAAAGTTAGTATAAAGTAAATATAGTGCTATTATTACTAATAATAATAAAAATAACAAAAATAATAATATTAATATTAATAATAATAATAATAATAAAATAATAGTAATAATAAAAGCGTTTATAGTTTAAATAAGTTTTATAAACTTATAATAAAATTTTAATATATAAAAAAAAAAAAAAGCCTAATTACTAAAAACAAAAAGTGTTTTTAAAACTATATTTAAGCTTTAAAACTTTAAAAAAATATGTTTAATTATTTTATATAAAATATAATATTAATTAAATAATAGCTTTTTATAAAAAGCTATATATTTATAGTATTACTAAAAAATAAACAAATAAATCTTTTAATTTTTTGTTTTAATGTTTAAATAGTAAAACTAAAAAATAATAAAGCTAAATAAATATTTATATAATAATTAACTAGTATTATATAAACTAACTTTTAATAATCCGCTAAAAAAAATCATTTTGTGTAATATTTATTAATTTAGCTATTATAAAATTAAATATATTATTATAAGTTGTTTTTAAATATAACTGCTATAATATAGTAATATGTTGTATTTTCTGCATTTTTTTTTTTATTGTAGTTAAAATGCTTTTTTTAAACGTAACTTTATAAATTAACAACTTTACTAAAACTTTTAATATAGCTATATAGCTAGCAAACAAGCGCTAAATAATAAAAGTTATTTAGCTTTTATATAGTTAAATTAAAAGGTTTTATGCAAATAATATTTAGCGTTAAAAAAAACTAGTTTTTAAATGTTAAGTATTAGTGCTATAATAGCTAAGCAAAAAATGCTTAAAGAAGTTTATATATTTGTTTAAGTATAAATATTTAAATAATGTACGCTTTAAATATAATAAGCAAAGCATACTATACAACATTAAAAAAAGCATTAAAAATACAAAAATAGCAAAAATAAAGTTAATTTATTTATATAAAGCAAGGCAAATTATAAAAGCAATACTTTAACAAAATATTTTTGCTATAAGTTTGCAAAAAAAACGCTTAATTTTAGCACTTTTAGCAGCAAATATTATATAGTGCTAACTTATATATAATATAAAAAAGGTTTATATAAAATAAATTATAACATTAATATAAGCTATTATATTATTAATATAAGCTAGATTTAAAAAAAATATTAAGTTAAATTTCCGTTTATAGCTAGTTTTTAAACTATATAATTACTTAAGCTAATGTAGTAATATAATTATTATATTTATATATTTATACGTATTATTAGCGTTAACTTAATAAAAATATAAGCTAGTTTTTTTATTGCATAGCTAAAATTAATAAAAAAGCAGTTTTTAAACTTTAATAAGCTAATAAAAGCTTTTAGCTTAAATGTTTGCTAATTTTTTAGCTAAATTACGTATGTTTTAAAGTAAAACAAGCTTAGCTTTTATAATGTTATTAGCTTTATTATATAAGCTTTTAAATAATTTTTGCTGCTTTATAATAGCTACTAAATATTTTTAATTTAGCTTAAATACTTTTTAAAAATAACTATATTATATGCTAGCATAATGCTGCAAAACTAAGTATATTTAAGCAATTTTTTTATATTTAATTTAAAAATGCTTAATATTTTTTTTATATAAAATGTTAACTTTTATAAGTTTAAAAACATTATTAAAAGCGCTAATAATGCTATTAAATAAGCTAAATTAATATTATAAATTAGTAGCAAAAGTTATAACTAACTAAAAAAAGCTTGTATATTTATAATAAGTATTAATAGTGCTTAAAGAATTAGCAAAAGCAATAATATAACAAGAAAAATATTAATATTAGTTTTTATTATTATAAATAGCTATATTTAATTAAATTATGTTTATTAAAAGTAAAATTAAAAGCTATAATTATTTAAACAATAAACGTTAATGCTTTATTAAGCTTGTTTTGCTTATATTACTTTTATATATGCTGCTTAAAGTTAGCTGCTTGTTTAAAAGTTAGCTTGCAAAAAATTTTATTTATTAATATAACGCACATATATTTATATTTTTTTTAAGGTTGCTTTTAGCTAAGTATATTTATTTTAGCTAATTAATAGCAGCAAAAATTAAGTAAATAATTAAAAATACAACAAAGCAATAATTAAACTTAAAATAATATATTTTATTAGTTTATTATTACTAAATTATAAAGCTTAACTTTGTACTTAAAATAAGTTTTATATAAAATATATAAAATAATAGCAATAGTTTTAATTTATAATAGTAGAACTAGTTTAGCGTTTATTATTAATTATTTTAAATAGAATTATATAGTTAAGCTTATAAAAATAAAACTAGTTAATTAAGCGTTTTTTGTTAATTATTTTAAACTGCATTAAAAAGAAGCAATAACTTAGTTTAAAACTACTTATTTTAAAATTACTATAGTAAAGTTAGTTAAATGTTTTTTATTTATAAGTTTTTTTAGTAATTTATTAATAGGTATTATACTTTAAAATAATAAAAAGCAAGTTTTATTAAAACTGCAACTATAAAAACATAATATAATATTTATTGTTAAACAAAAGTTTTTATATTTTATAAAAACTTTAGTATAACTATATATAGAATATAATAAAGTATTTTTTTGTTTTAGCTAATAATAATGCTTTTAATTATTTTTAGCAACTTAGCAATGCTTTTAAAAATATGTTAAAAAAAATATCTATAAAACTATTTATAAAAATTAAAACTATAAAACTATATAATAATAAGCTGCTTAGTAGTTAACTATATTATAGTAAATTATGTGTAATATTATAGCAATTTAGAAAATTCTTTTTTTTTTTAATATAAGTACAAATATAATTATTACTATAATATGCTTTAAAGTATGCTATAAACTATTATATTATATTATAATATAAAAAGTTAAGCTAAATATTAGTAAATAGCAATAGTTTTAGTTATTAAACAATAATTATTACTTGTAATAGTATAAACAACATTTTGCTATAAAGCAAATAATTAATTTTGTATTTTTTTACTTGTTTATTATATAAATTTATAAAAAACAGCTAAAAGCTTAAAAAAAAAACAGTTATAATAAATTTAACTTAATTTCTTTTATTAAAGCATATATAGCTTAATTAACTATTATAGTGCATATTAAAAAAGATTTTTATATACTAACTTAATATTTACTAGTTTACTTATATGTTTTAAATTAATAAAAGCTAAATAGCTTTATTTTTAATATGCAAAACAGTTTTAATAAGTTTTAATTTAGCTTAATATAGTTTTAATGTTTTATTAAACTATATATTTAAAAATAGCATAAAGTGTTTAGCTAGTTTAATACATATAACAGTTAAGCAATTTTTTAAGTTATAATTAATAATTGTTGTTTATATATATACTAGTTTACTATTATTAAACAAAATATTACTATTATTATGTTTAATGCAATAATAGTATATATTTATTTTTATATAACAATTATTTTTTTTTAAAAAAAAAGCAATAGTTAGTATTACTAAATATATATTTAACTTTAATAATAGTTTTTAAAAGCTTAAACGTATAGCTTTATTTAACTGTTATAATATATAATATAAATGTACTGCTTTATATAATTTTATTTATTTTATATATAACGCTATTTTATTTTTTAAACAATTATATTATTATTATTATTAATAACCTGCTGTGCTGCTTTGCAGCGCGGTTTTTTTACTTATGTACCTATAAGTAAAACCGTATAAAAAGCTAAATAAAAACCCTATGCAACAATATTTACATTACTACCTCGAAGTTTCTTTACTTTATAATAACTAGTTTTTATTAACTAGCTTGCTAAACAGAAAATAATAATTAAAAAGCAAAAAAACTTTTTTTAAAGCTTTTAAACTTT
>MU401042.1:0-11617 GCA_022578965.1 Xylaria sp. FL1777 | reverse complement strand
ATTATAGTTTTTTTTTTTTATTAAAAACTTATTAAAAAGCTTTAGCTTTGCTTATTTATATTTAAGCAAACCTTTAGCATATTATATTTATGTTTTAAGATTTATATTATAGCTTATAAATCTTTAAGGTAAAAAACGTAGCGTTAGTTTTAAATAAAGCGTAAGCTTTAATAATTGAACACTTAGTATTAAGGCGTAAAGCTACAAATATATTATATTAGCTGCTTTTGCTTTACTAGACTTTTTTAATAATAATAGGGGTAATAGCTTAAATAATAACATTAAAACTTCTAGTAAACGTTTTGTTACAAAAAAAGCTAAAGTTATAACTATAGCATTAACGCTTTAAAAGAATAATAGAAATGTTATTGCACTTAGCTATACTTTTACTAAAATAGTTACTAGTATTTTTACTATTGTAGCAGTTTTTTAAGCTATAAACGCCTTTATTTTTAGTAATAGTGTAAGCATTTTAGCTATACTGTTTTTTAATAAAATGTTTAATTATAAGGCTTAAACAAGCATTGCTTGTAGTACATAGTATTATGCTTAAGCTATTAAACTTGCTATTAACTTAACGTTTATAAAAAAGAAGTTTAAAACCGGCATAAATCCTTTTTTTAGCTTTATGAATAGTTGTAGCTTTAATAAAGGAAACCATTTTAACCACGGAAAGATTTAATGTTTTGTTTTATTGCATATTGCAGCCTTTATAGACTATAAATATATTTAACTAGCAGAAAACCTTCGGCCTCTTTTACATACTTGCTTTAAAACTTGTGTAGGTTGTGGCGTATGCTTAGATTTTAAAAGTAATAAAAAATAGCAGCTATATATTTTTAATTATAAAAAAGCAAAAAAAAAAGAAAGAAAAACTAAAGAACTATAGCTAAATATAAATTAACGCAAAGTATTATATATGTTTTACTTTTTTTGCTTTTTTTTTGGCTTTTTAGAACTATTATTTGCTAGCAATTTTTTATTATGCTTTAATAATTTAAATTATACTAGTAAATTTATAGCTAGCAATATATTTATATATATAAAAAAAGCATTTAAAAATAATATAATTATAGTTAGTTTTACTAAAAACAATAAAATAAAAGTTATAATTGCTACTAAGCGTAAAGCTAACTAGCTTAACTATATATTAAATGTTTAATAAATATTTAACTGCTGCTTTATTTGCATTTTTAATATTAATTTTAAAGTTAAACAAAGTATATTTTTAATAGCATTTTTAATTTATGCTTTATTTGCAAAATGTTTAGCATGCTTATTAAAAGTATGCTAATATATTATAAAAAGCTTAGTATATAAAACGTAGCTAGATTTTTTTTATTTATTTTATTTAAATATTTTTATAATATTATAAACTAAAAAAAACATAATATTTATATTAACTATTTTATTAAATATAGCAATAATATACTACTAAACTTTTTTTAGTATAAAATATTTTACTATGCTATTAATAGTAAAGTTTAAATATTAATATAAGTTTATAAAGTATTTTATATAAAATTTTTAAAGCTTTTACTATAAAAACTAAAAAATGATTTTTTTTTAAAGTATAAACTATTAGCATATTTTTAATAGCAACTTTAATAGTTAGCTAAAGTTATAATAATATAAGTTATAGCACACTTTTTATTATATATTTTTTCCTTTTTAAAATCTTTATTATTTAGCTGCTATAAAAACTATAAAGCATACTTTTTAAAGCATTTTACATTTATAAATTTATATATGTTTAGCTAAACAGCTTATAGCTTGTTTTTAAACTTTAGTTTAGCTTTAATTTACTTAGTAAGTTTAATTAGCTTAAACTGTTTTAATTTAAAGTTAATTATTAAACTATTTTTATTTTTAAGCTTATTAATTGCAATTAATTAATAGTTTAATAATATAAACTATATATAGCTAAACGTTAAGCTTTTTAATATATATAACGGACCTATTATACATTAATATAACAGGTTTGCTTTTAGGGTTTTAATTTATAAGTAATAATAAGATTTTTAACAGTAGTTCGTTAAGGAGGTTTTTAAGGTACTTTTACTATTATGCATTAATAAAAGTTTTAAAAAATTAAAAGTAATAAATGTATTAATGCTTAATAGTTATAAGAAATTAATAGCTAAAAAGCTAAAAACTAAATAAATAACTAAATATAAAAAATATATAATTATATAAATAAAAGAAATAATAGTAATAATTTATAAATATTGTTTTTTTTAATAGATTTAACGCTATATTGTTTTAAGTTTAAAGCTTAATAAATTTAATGCTTAAGTTTGTTAAGTTTAAAACTTAATAAACTTAATGCTTAAGTTTGTTAAGTTTATATATTAAACCTTTATAATAGTTTAAATATATATTTTTTTAATAAATAAAACTTTTTTTATATATGCTTTTTTTATATTTAGCTTTTAATTAGCTTAGTTAGCTTATTTTATAACATTATTTTTTTTTTTTATAATTGTTGTTTTAATAATTCTGTATTTTTTTTTTATAAGTTTTCTTTTTTTATTTTTTGTTTTTTGTTTTTTATACTTATTATGTTTAGTAAAGTTTTTAAAAAATTTCGCTTATTGTGTTTTAAACAAAAGGCTTAATAAAACTTTGCTTTGCTTTTTTTTATTAAACTAAAATTAATTAAAATAGCATTATGTTTTTACTACAATTATTATAACATAAAATGTTTAATGTTAAAATTTAACTTTAATTAATGTGTTAAATATATTCTAGCTAAACAAGCAAATTATAATGCTAGAAGTTTGTTTTTAAAGCAAATATAGCAGCTTATTTTTTAGCACAAAAAGCTAAAAAATAAATTAAACTTGCTAATAAAAAAACATAAAAAAATAAATATAAAAATCTGCTGTTTTAAGCAACAAAAAAAATTATAGCAAAAAAAAATAGCTATTATTATAGCTTATAGTGTCAATAATTTAAAAAAGCTTAAGTAAATTAAAGCAAAAAAGCGCTATATAGCTAAAAAGTAAAAATAATATATTAAAGCAATATAGCTATTATTAGTTATTTTTTTAAAGTTTAATTAAAACGTGCTAAATGCTTTATTTAAAGTTGATTTTTTTTTTTTAGTTTTAGCTAGTTAAAATATTAATAGTAAAACTAGTTTATAATTATTTTAGTAGTTTTTAAGTGTTTTTTAAGTTTTTAAATATTATTAGCATATAAGTATTTTTTTTATTTAATAAAATATTTAATATTATTATTGTTTTAATAAAAATTTAGTATATTTTTAACTTTATAAATGTTTTAATTTGTTTTTATTTTTAGTTATGTTTTAATAAATGTTTTAATAAATGCTAGTTTTAGTAAAAAAATATAAAAAACAAAGTAAATTTGCATATTTTTTAATAATAATAGTTTATAGTTAGTAAATAAAATAACTTTTTTAATTTTAAAATAGCTAAGTTTTTTAAATTTTAATTTATTGCTTAGTTGTTTTGTTTTAATTTAAAAAATATTAATGTTTATATTTTGTTTTTATTATAGCAAATAAACTTTGTTTTTTTTTAAAAAGTTAGTTTTTTAGTTTGTTTTTTGTTATAGTATATTAATATTTATTATTATAAAAACTAAAAACATAATTATAGTTTAGTTTATAGCGTTTTAATTTTTATTACAATAGTTTTTGCTTAAGGTATTATAGTTAAAATAGCAAGTACTTTTATTAATATTTTTTCTTGTTTTTTAATAGTTGTTTGTTATTTATAAATAGCTTTATATAAAAATATGTTTATATTTTTGTTTATTAATATATTATATAAAATTTGTGCTATTAATAATAGTTTTACTTAATTGTTTTATTAGTAGTTAATATAACTTTATAAATATTGTTTTAATATTTAGTTTAGTTTTTTTGTTTGTTTATTTGTTTATAAGTAATAAGTAATTAAAAACTTTAGTTTAATATTAATAAGTTTAAAAAAACTAGTTTTAAACTTAAAAGTAAACAATTTATTTTAGTTTAAAATAATTTTTTTTAGTAGCTTATATTTATTTAAATATTAGCATATAAAAGCATATATAAGTTGTTTAATTATTATATTTTTTTTAAATAGTAAAAAGTAAACATACTTAATAAATTTATTAATAATAATTTATATTTTATTATATTATACTTTTATAACTAAATTAATTAATAAAAGTAATACTATAATAAAATTTTAAGCAATAATATATTATGTTTGTTTAAGTATTTATATAAGTTATAGCAGTTTATAAAGCTTATATTAAGCTATTTTAGCTTTATTGCAAATATTGTACTTTTTTATAATAGCGTTAATTATATTTTATAGTTTTAAAAAATTGTATTTTTTTTATAGTTGTTTAACTATTTTTATTGCTTTTTAGTGTTTATATAATAAGTATTTATAAAACTTTTTAATAAATTTATTTTGTAAAGATTTTAGTAAGTAAACTTTATGTTTATATATTAGCTTATTTTTTTTAATTTTTTATATTTTTGTAGTTTTGTTAACTTTTCTAAGTTATAAATTTATTATAGCTATATATTTATAAGGTTTTTAAGTATAACTTTAACTTTTAAGCTTTTATTTTTTTAGGAATGTAATATTTAAATGTTTTTTTTTAGAACTTTAAATTTTTTTTAACTTTATTAGCTAAATATGTTTGCTTAAATGTTTTTTTTTTTTTTAATATAACATATTTTAAAGTTAAACTTAAAGAAAAAAACTATTTAATTTTTATATTATTTAGTAATTTTTTATATAGTTATAAATTTTATTAAGTTTTAATAATTTAAATAAATTTTAATTAGCTTTATAGTTTTTATAAAAAATAGTTTTTACTTTTTAACTATTATAATAATTGTAAGCAATTTTTTATTATATATAAAATATTATAATACTACATTTTGTCATGCTTTAAAGTAATAAGCTATTAAATGCTATTTTTTGTTGTTTTTTAATTATTTTAAAACTTTTATAATTATACTATTTAAAGCATTCGTTTTTAGCTTTTTTTTTTTTATAAATTAAATAGTTTAACTATAAAGTTAAAAGTAACTTTTAGTTTTAGTTTTTTAAAAGCTTTTTAAGCTTTTTTTAAAATTAAAAAAGATTTTTTTTTGTATTTTTTCTTTATATACTTTATAAAATAAAATGCTATTTTTCTAAAGTTTTAAATTAATATTTAAATATAGTTTAAAAGTCTTAATGCTTGTTATATATTTATAATAATAGTTAAGTTAAATATTTTTTAGTTTTATATTATATTAATTTTTAATTATTAAATTTATATTTGTTTTAAAATAATTATAAATTTTAAAAAGTTAATCTTTTATATATGCTATATATACTTTTTTGTATTAAGTTATAATTTTGCTTATTTAAGTGTTTTTAATACTTAGGTTATATATTATCTTAGGTGCTTTAAACTAAAATGGTCCTTGCGTTTGTACTTCTTTAGCTACACTACCTCTTTACTAATCATAACTTTTTTTACCCCTTTTAATATAAACTTGGAATTCTGGTTTAAAGCAACTATATTAATTTTTCTGCTTACGTTTTTATTTAAAAAACAACAAACCGTAATTTATTTACGCAGCAACTTTAAATCTGTTTAAAGTTATATTTAATTAATTAATTATTATATTTTATATATAGTTATATTTTTTTCGTATTTTTTTAACGCTTAGTTTTTGTTATATTATATATTATGGATTTTTTAACCGAAATATTGTTTTTTTTACTATTGTTTTTTTTGCGATTACTTTGCTTGCTTATATAGTTTATTATATTAGCGTTTATGCTACTTTTTATATTTAAATTAATTAACCTTTTTAATACTACTTTTATTGCTTTTAACTTTAAAAATAATTTTAATTATAAAAGCAATAACTTAAATAAAGAATTTAATTTTGTATGCTAGTAATAAGTTATAATAAACATATAAAAGTATTAGCATTATAATTATAATTAAGGCTATAATTTTTGTTAGTTTTTAAAAGGATAGCTTTTATTGCAAACTGCAACTAGTAACTAATTAAAGCTATAAATGCGCAAAATAGTTAATATATTAAAAAACCTTAAAGTTTAATAGCGTTTTTAAAAAGCTAGTATTTAAATAAAATTTAAAAAAAATAATGCAAATTATAATATTACTAACATTTTTATATTTTAAAACAAGCTTTTTACTTTATTTAAATAATTAGCTTTTATTAAATTTAATTTTAAAGCATTTAAAGCTTTTAGTAAAAAGCTTTACTAAATTAAAAATGTTTATAATACGCAATAAATTAAAAAGTTATTTTGTTTTTTTTAGTTTTAAATTTAAAACGTATTTTTACGTTTTGCTGCTTTTTTCTTAGGTATTTTTACAAATTAACAAACTAAGCGTAAATCTTATAACATAACTAAAGCTAATATGCTATTTTTTTATATTGCTAAAGCATATATAATTATAGCTTTATTATTAAGTGCATATGTATTTTTAACAAGCAATTTTTTATAGCAATCTATTAGCATTTACTTTTATAGTAATAAAATATAAACTTAAGTAATTAATACTTTTATTTAATTTAAAATATATATTAGCTATAAGTTTGTTTTAAAATAGCTAAATAAAATAGCTAAATAAAGTTATATATATAGCAGCTAATTAGTTAATGTTTTAATATTTAAATTAATAAATATATAGCTTAACTTAAAGCGTATTACTTATAATTTAAATGTTATGTTTATATATAATAATTTTAACTTTAAAAACAATATTTAAAATCTTAGCATAAGTTATAAAAATATTATATAAAATTTAATTAATTATTTTATAATTACTAGTTTAAACATGCTTAACTTATTTATGCAGTTATAATAGCATATTACTACTTTTTTTAAAAAAAAATAGCTTTTTTTTTATTTAATGCTAACTTTAGCTTATATAAGTAAAATAACTAATTATTTATTAGTTTATGCTGTTTGTTCTTTATTTAAATTATTACATTTAAAAAGGTTTGCTTTATTTTTAAATATTGCACAACTACAAAATAACGTTAACTATATTTTGCAAACTTTTGCTATTTATAAAAACAAAAAAAAAATATCTAAAGTATATTAAGTTTATAATACTTTATTTTGTACTATTTTAAATTATTAAAACTATAATAAATAATTTGTAATAATACATAAAAATTAAAAAATTACATTTTTTATTTAAGCTATAATAGCTGCTTAAATAAAAGCAGGCAATATATATAACTATAAACAATAAATGCTTTTTATACTAGCTTTTTTTTATATTGCGCTAAATTTTATTTAACTAATTTTTTAGACTTTTTAAAATCTTTTTATAAAATATAACGTATAATTTTTTAGCTGCAAGCAGCATATTAAAAAAATAAAGTTTAGTATTATTAAGCTTTGCTATTACTACATAATAAGTTTTATGCCTATATTTTAGCGTTTTTAATTTATAACTTAGTTAAATTTAATATATTATTTCTTAATAAAGTTTAATTAAACTATATTTAAACAGCATTAAAAAACATAAATCTTATATTATTTAAGCAAAAAATTGCAGCTTTATAGTTTTAATAGTTAAAATATATAAATTAAACAAAAAAATATACTTAAAACAAAAGCAAATTAATTAATATTAAGTTTTAAAGCTATTGTTAATATATAAATATTATAAAATATTTACTTATAATAACTATAATAGTTTAGCTTAGTAACTATAAAATGCTACGTTAAATTATTTTTTACTTTTTTATTTTTTTTTATAAAAAAAAGTTTAGTAATTATAAACTAAAAATGTTATATTTTGTTTAGTTATTTTATTTTAATGTTATAAAACTAAAACTTGCAACAAAAATACTATAATTAAGCTTTGTTTAATATATTATAGCTAAAAGCAAATAAAAAGCTATTAATTTAGCTTTAAAGCATATTAATAGTACTTTTATAATTAATATAAAAAATAACAAAAACTTTATGCAAAATATTTCTGTTATATTTAATTAATTAGCTATTATAAGCTTTTATACTGCTTTAATTTATAGTAGTATAAAACAGCTTTTTTAAATATATTAAAATAAGCAGCATACTCTTTTTTTTATTAACTGAAATATTATTAAATATGCTTGCAAAATATATATTAATAACAATACTAAAAAACGTACTAATAGCTATATTACGTTATATAATCCTTTTAATGCGCTAAATCTATTAATAAAAAAAAAGCAATAATTTGCTAATATTAAAATTAATAAGTTTAATACTAAGGTTGTTTAACTAACTAAAGTTTTGATATAGCAAAACATACTAAGTTTAGCTAATAAAAATAAGCTATTTATTAAAAGTAATAAAAAACAGCAGTTATATACTTTTAATTATAAAAAAGCAAAAAAAAAAAAAAAAAGAAACTAAAAAACTATAACTAAATATAAATTAACGCAAAGTATTATCTATATTTTACTTCTTTTGCTTTTTTTTTGGCTTTTTAGAACTACTATTTATTAGTAATTTTTTATTGTGCTTTAATAGTTTAAATTATACTAGTAAATCTATAGCTAGTAATATATTTATATATATAAAAAAAGCACTTAAAAGTAATATAACTATAGTTAGTTTTATTAAAAACAATAAAACAGAAGTTATAACTGCTACTAAGCGTAAAGCTAATTAGCTTAACTATATATTAAGCGTTTAATAAATATTTAATTGCTGCTTTGTTTGCATTTTTAGTATTAATTTTAAGGTTAAACAAAGTATATTTTTAGTAGCATTTTTAATTTGTGCCTTGTTTATAAAATGCTTAGCATGCTTATTAAAAGCATGCTAATACATTATAAAAAGCTTAATATATAAAACATAGCTATATTTTTTTTATTTATTTTATTTAAATATTTTTATAGCATTATAAACTAAAAAAAACATAGTATTTATATTAATTACTTTATTAAATATAGCAGCAATATATTATTAAACTTTTTTTAGCATAAAATATTTTGCTATGCTATTAATAGCAAAGTTTAAGTATTAATATAAGTTTATAAAGTGTTTTACGTAAAATTTTTAAAGCTTTTGTTATAAAAACTAAAAAATAGTTTTTTTTTAAAGCGTAAACTGCTAGCATATTTTTAGCAATAACTTTAATAATTAGCTAAAGTTATAATAATATAAGTTATAGCATACTTTTTATTATATATTTTTTTGCTTTTTAATATTTTTATTATTTAGCTGCTATAAAAACTATAAAGTATACTTTTTAAAGCATTTTATATTTATAAACTTATATATGCTTAACTAAATAGCTTGCAGTTTATTTTTAAACTTTAGTTTAGCTTTAGTTTATTTAACAAGCTTAACTAGCTTAAATTATTTTAGTTTAAAGTTAACTATTAAACTATTTTTATTTTTAAGCTTATTAGTTATAATTAATTAATAGTTTAATAGGGTAAACTACATATAACTAAACGTTAAGCTTTTTAATATACTATTGCTTATGTTTATTATAAAGCATAAATTACTTTAATTGTTTTTTAGTAGCTTTTTTTTACGCTTTAGTTTAAAAAGCTTAACTTTTTGCGCTTTTAATAAATCAAAATATTAATAAAAAACAAAAAAAAATGTTGTTTTTTATGTTATATTATTTTAAATAGCTTAGCTAAACTTTTATAATAGGTTTAAAAAGTCTTTAGAAGCAATAAAGCTAAACTAAACAATACGCGTTATGTTATAAATATTTATTTTTATTTTAAAAGCTATAATAACAAATATAATTTAATAAAAAAAGTTTAGCTTTATAAACTTGTTATATAACTGCTATTAATTATTAAAACGTATATTTGCATTATATTTTTAAATAAAGCGTTTTACTTTAGTTAAAATAAACTTTAATTTTTAAAGCTATATTATTAAAAAATAGCGTATAGCAATAAGCTTTTTTTTGCTATTTATAAAAATAATAGTTTTAAGAATTAAGTATGCTATATTACGCTATGTTTTGCTAATTAAAAAACTTAATCGCTAGTAATTTTTTATAATAATACTTTTTTCTATAAAATAAATAACAAAAAATATATTAAGCTAATTAATTAAAGCACAAATAAATTGCAGTTTTTTTAAATAAGTACTTTACTATTAAAATCTAGCTTTAAGCAATATAAACTTTTAGGCGTTTAAGCTTAATATAGCAATATAGCTAAACTATAATATATTTTATAGAACTAACGCTTTTATATAATATATATTAAAGTATATAATCCGGAAATCTTTTTATTAATAAACTATATAAAGCTTATTAATAGCTATAAATATAATTTTTTAGTTAAACAAAAAGTTATAAAACAAGTTAATAAAATGTTTTTAAATAGCTTATTTAAGCCTAAAAATAACATATATAAAGCGTTTTAAAGCTAACTTAGCTTATATAATATTATTTTATTAAATAGTAAAAATATACTTTTATAACTATTTATGTAGTACTAATTAACCTTTGTTATATTATTTATTATTAATAATAAACAAATATTAAAAATTTAAGCAATTAAGTTAAACTAATTATGTTTTAATTATTTTAATAAGCATAACTGCAAAGTTATTATACTTTGCATAATAACTAAAACAGTTTATAACATAATGCTTTTTTTATAACTAGTTTAAGCTACTAGTATAATGTTATTATAACAAAATACTATACGCTAAATTAACTTAACTTGTTTAGCTTTAAGCTTAAGCTTATATAATTTGTTAAATTAATAATAATTTAAAATAGCACTAGTAATAGCTTATATAAAGTTATATTTTAATATGCGCTATTAATTATGTTTTAATTGCAGCAAAATATGCTATATAAAATACTAAATATAGTTATTAAATAAATGCTTTAATACTACGTTATTAGTTAGTTTATTTAGTTTGCTAAGTTCTTTAATAAATTCTAAAAGTTCTAAAGCTATTAGTTTTTTTAAAAAGCAACTATTAATTAAGCTAAAGCTAAAATTATTAAAAGTTTGCAGTTTTATAATAAAGTAAAAAAATAACACTAGTTAATAAATTAACAAATAAAGCTTAACTTTTAACTGTTTAAGCTTAAAACATTATAATATAATAAAGTATTTTAATTATAAAGTTAGCGCTAAATATAAGCATTACTATAAAAAGCCTTAAGTAATGTTATAATTGTTTTTTTTAAGTTTTATTAACAAATAATCTATAAGTATAAGTAGTATACATACGTATGTAAAGTAAACCTTAGCTTGAAAATTAATAAGGGTGCTTTAGACTAAAATATATAAAACGTAGGCCTTAAACCTACAGATATATTTGCACGGGCCCTTAAAGGGGGTAAATTATAGTTTGCAGCAAGCGTAGCCCGCTGTTTTATATTTTTAGTTTAAAGCACCTAAAATAAGTTATATGTTTTTTGTGTTTTTTTAGTGTTTTAAAGTAAATTAAAATATTATTTAAGTAAATAAATATAAACTTATTTAAAAACTTTTATAGAATTATTATTATTATGTGTTAAAAGCTAGCTAATATATTTTATAGTTTTTATAGCATAACTATATATTTATATAGTTTATATACTGTTTATATAGCAGTTTTTTATTTTTTTTTTT
>MU401041.1:0-11681 GCA_022578965.1 Xylaria sp. FL1777 | reverse complement strand
TATATTAAACAAATTTAAATGCTTTATTTATATAAGTTAAAATAAACAAGCATATAAATACTATTTAAAAGCTTTATAATTATTAAAACAAATTACAAAAAAATATATTTATTATATAAATAATTAAAGTTATTTAATATATAATTTAAAAAAATAGTTTAATTAAAAGTAATAAACAATAAAAAGTAATAAGTTAATATAAATAGCAAACTTATAAAACTATAAAAACTTTAAACTATTAAAGCTTAAAATATAGCTTAAAAAAAATTATATTTAAAAAAATAAAACTATAATTATAAATAATATAGTTATTAAACTAATTATAAATTACTAAAATATTTAGTTGCTAAATAAACTTAAAAAAACAGAACTTATAAAACTTTAAAATAAAAACAAATAAAATTAAAAGCTATAAAAAATATTATAAAAAAAGAACTAATAAAAATAAACGAAATATTTTTATAGTTTAAACTGCTTTAAATATAATAAAACAAAAAAGCATTAATAATTAGCGCAAAAATTAATACATTTTAAAAACTAAAGCTAGTAATTTAATTAATTGCTAAAAGTTATTACTATAATAAAACTATAATAAAAAACAATAATAATATTTTACGCTTAAAAAATCTAAGATATAATAAAGTACTATAAAATTGCTATATAATATATTATTACTATTAATATTTATTTAATAAACTAAAAAATAATTAGTTTTTTAAATAAATTGCAAAAATAAAAATATAGAACTTTTATAAATTAAAGTAATTAATTATAACTATAGTTTACTATAAAAATTTATAAAAATTTGCAACATTTAAAGAAAATTTTAATTATACTTATAATATTATTTTAAAGAAATATAAAAATAACTATTATAAATATTATTAGTTAATTAAAGCATAATTATATTAAAAAATAGTTACTAAAAGCAAAAAAGCTTAAAAACTGCAATTTAAAGCTTAACTAAAAGCAAAAACAAAACAAAGCACAATAATATTTAAAGTACAAAATAAAACAAACATTTAAATATTTTACAAAAAAAAATTAAAAAACAAAATAAGCATTTGCTAAAAAAGCAGCAAATAGCTAAAAAAACTAAAGCTTTATATAAAGTTTAATGTAATAACTAGCAAAACTAATTCAAAGTTAAATTTATATATTAAAAAAAAAAGTATAACATTTTAATTAACTTAAAAATATAAGCTAATATAATTTTACTTAAAGTAGTAAAATAAAATAAAATTTCTTAGAAATATAAGCAAAAATCTTAAAAAATTAAAAGATTTAATAAAAGCATTTTTAGCTATAATAATAGTTATATACTTAAAAAAACTAAACTTTTTAATATATTTATATAAAAATACAAAAAATAAATTATATTAAATATTGCTAATATATTTAATTATAACATTATTTTAGAAATACTATAACTAAAAACTAGCAACCTTTTAATTTAATAAAAAGCAAAAACTATTAATTAAAAAAGTAAGAAATAAAGCAAAAAAATTAAAAAAATCGCAAAAAAAATTCTAAACGAAATACTAAAGGTATATTATAAATTTTATAAATTATTTAAAAAAAAAAAAAAAAAAAAACAACTTTTTAAACATAGCTTATAAAATTACTATATTTTTATTAAAAAAGAATATTAACTAAAGCTTTATTAAGTATACTATATAAGCTTAAATAAAACAAACGCTTTATAAAAATATATTTAAAAAAATTTAGCAAAAGGATTTCTAAAAGAATTTTAGTTATTTATTAAATACTTTATAATACTAGTACTTAAAATAAAAAATAAAAAACAACTAATTAATAAAAAAGAAAAACTAGTATAGCAAATAATAATTAATTATTAATTATTAAACGCAATTATTATTACAAATAAATACTTTTTTATTTTGCTAATAATTATAAAAAAAAACATTAGCTAAGCAAAATAGTTTATAGTAATTAATATTTTAAATAAATATTATGCTATTAAAATAGCTAAAAAAAAAAAATAAAAAACTGCTATATAAATAGTATATAAACTATATAAGTATATAGTTATGCTATAAAAACTATAAAATATATTAGTTAGCTTTTAACATATAATAATAATAATTTTATAAAAGTTTTTAAACAAGTTTATGTTTATTTATTTAAATAATATTTTAATTTACTTTAAAATATTAAAAAAACATAAAAAATATATAACTTAAGTATTAAAAACACTTAAACAAACAAAATTATAACTTAATATAAAAAAATATATATAGTATATATAAAAAATCGACTTTTTAAGATTTATAATTATTTTAAAACAAATATAAATTTAATAGTTAAAAATTAATATAATATAAAACTAAAAAATATTTAACTTAGCTATTATTATAAACATATAATAAGCATTAAAATTTTTGAACTATGTTTAAATGTTAATTTAAGACTTTAAGAAAATAGCATTTTACTTTATAAAGTATACAAAAAAAAAATATAAAAAAAAATTCTTTTTAATTTTAAAAGAAGCTCAAAAAGCTTTTAAAGAACTAAAACTAAAAGTTACTTTTAACTTTATAGTTAAACTACTTAATTTACAAAAAAAAAAAAGCTAAAAATAAATGCTTTAAATAGTATAATTATAGAAGTTTTAAAACAACTAAAAAACAATAAAAAATAGCACTTAGTAGCTTATTATTTTAAAGCATTATAAAACGCAGCATTATAATATTTTATATATAACAAAGAACTACTTATAATTATTATAGCACTTAAAAAGTAAGAACTATTTTTTATAAAAACTATAAAGCTAATTAAGATTTATTTAAATTATTAAAACTTAACAAAATTTATAACTATATAAAAAATTACTAAACAATATAAAAATTAAATAGTTTTTTTTTTTTAAATTTAACTTTAAAATATGTTATATTAAAGGAAAAAAAAACATTTAAGCAAACATATTTAGCTAACAAAGTTAAAAAAGATTTAAAGTTTTAAAAAAAAACATTTAAGTATTGCATTTTTAAAAAAATAAAAGCTTAAAAGTTAAAGTTATATTTAAGAACTTTATAAATATATAACTATAATAAGCTTATAACTTAAAAAAGTTAGCATAGCTACAAAAGCATAAAAAATTAAAAAATAACAAGCTAATATATAAACATAAGGTTTATTTACTAGAATTTTTATAAAACAAGTTTATTAAGAAGTTTTATAAACATTTATTATATAAACATTAAAAAGCAATAAAAACAGCTAAACAATTATAAGAAAAATACAATTTTTTAAAACTATAAAACATAGTTAAATTTATTATAAAAAAGTATAATATTTATAATAAAGCTAAAGCAGCTTAACATAAGCTTTATAAACTACTATAACTTATATAAATACTTAAACAAGCATAGCATACTATTGCTTAAAATTTTATTATAGCACTACTTTTATTAATTAATTTAGTTATAAAAGTATAATATAATAAAATATAAGTTATTATTAATAAACTTATTAAGTATGCTTATTTTTTACTATTTAAAGGAAATATAACAATTAAATAACTTATATATGCCTTTATATACTAATATTTAAATAAGTATAAGCTACTAAAAAAAATTGTTTTAAACTAAAATAAATTGTTTACTTTTAAGTTTAAAACTACTTTTTTTAAACTTATTAGTGTTAAACTAAAGTTTTTAATTGCTTATTACTTATAAACAAATAAACAAACAAAAAAACTAAACTAAATATTAAAACAATATTTATAAAGTTATATTAACTATTAATAAAACAATTAAGTAAAACTATTATTAATAGTATAAATTTTATATAATATATTAACAAACAAAAATATAAATATATTTTTGCATAAAGCTGTTTATAAATAGTAAACAACTATTAAAAAACAAAAAAAAACATTAATAAAAGCACTTGCTATTTTAATTATAATACTTTAAGTAAAAACTATTGCAATAAAAATTAAAACGCTATAAGCTAAACTATAATTACGTTTTTAGTTTTTATAATAACGGATGTTAGTATACTACAATAAAAAACAAACTAAAGAACTAACCTTTAAAAAAGAAAACAAAGTTTATTTGCTATAACAAAAACAAAATGCAAACATTAATATTTCTTAAATTAAAATAAAACAACTAAACAATAAATTAAAATTTAAAAAACTTAGTTTTTTTAAGATTAAGGAAATTATTTTACCTATTAACTATAAATTGTTATTACTAAAAAACATACAAATTTACTTTGTTTTTTACATTTTTTTACTAGAACTAATACTTATTAAAACACTTATTAAAATATAACTAAAAATAAAAACAAATTAAAACATTTATAAAGTTAAAAATATACTAGATTTTTGTTAAAATAATAATAATTTAGAATATTTTATTAAATAAAAAAAATACTTATATGCTAATAATACTTAAGAACTTAAAAAATACCTAAAAACTGCTAAAGTAGTTATAAATTAGTTTTATTGCTAATATTTTAATTGCTTAAAACTAAAGAAAAAAAGTTAATTTTAAAAAAAACGCTTAAAAAATTTTAATTAAACTTAAATAAAGCAGCTTGCATTATTTTAGCTTGCTTTTTTTGTTATTTTTGCTTTTTTGCTAGTACTTTTTGTTTTTTTTTAATACGCTTTATTTTGTTTAATTTATTTAAGATCTAAAGCTTTTGCTAAACTATTTTAATACTTTTTGCTTTTAGAAAACGTTTTTATATGTAAAGCTAAGCTAACTTGCTTAAAACAAAGTTAAAGCTATTTTAAGCTTGTTTTAGTTTTTTTTGAACTAAAAGTAACTATTGCTTTGCTTGCTTTTTTTTTTTTTTAAAATAATAGTGTTTAAAAACTATGTTATTAATTAAGTTAATTAGAACTTTTAATTTGTTATAAAAGCAACTAGCGCATACGCATTTAAAGCAACAAAATATATTATTTGTTATTTTATACCTTAATAATTAATTAAAGCAGCAAAAATAAAGTATAACTTTATAGCTAGTAAAATTAATAAAAAAAGCAAAAACAAGTTTTTACTTTATTTTAAATAAGCAGTTAGTTTTTTTAATACGCTTTAATATTGTAACATATAAAAGAAAAAAAAAGAAAGAATACTTACGGAAAAATTGTTAAGACAATAATTTTAGAAAAAAGGAAATAATGTTACAAAATTAGCATAAGAATAGCTTTTAAAGCAGCTTAATGCTTTTATACATACTTTGCACTTTTTTTTTGCTAACTAAAGCTAAAATTACGTAATAACTTATTTAGCTTATTAAGCTTATAGTAATTTAAAGCTTACTAAGCTTATAGTAATTTAAAGCTTACTAAGCTTACGGTAATTTAATGCTTACTAAACTCGTAATAATTTAAAAGGAATTACTACTTTTCTTACTTTTTTTTTTCTATATAATTATGCACTTTTTATATTTAGTTATTTACTTAGTTTTAGTTCTTTAGCTATTAATTTTTTTATAACTGCTAAGTACTAATATACTTATTACTTTTAATTCTTTAAAACTTTTATTAATGCATAGTAGTAAGAGTACTTTAAAAACCTCCTTAACGAACTACTGTTTAAGATTTTATTATTACTTACAAATTAAGACTTTAAGGGCAAACCTGTTATATTAATATATAACAAGTCTATTACATTAATATTCGAAAGTTTACTTTAGTAATCTGTATAATAATAATTCCTTAATATAAATTAATTATATAGTACTATTATTTTATAGTTTTAAATATTTTTTTTTATTATATAATAAAAAAATATGCTATTTACTAAATATTAAGTAGTTTAATTACTAAATTTCTTATTAATATTTTTAGTACTGTTGTTTAACTTTAAATATTTTTTATATTTTATTATGTACGAAAAGAATTCTTTTAAAGTAAGTTTCTAATTATAAATTATCTTATATAAATTAAAAAACATGTTTTTTATATAAGCTTTTTTTTAAAAAGTGGTAATATGTTAATTAGCAGCTTTTCTTTTAGTAAACAAAGCATTTCTTGTTTATATAAAAGTTTTAGTTTTTTTAATTATAGCTTTAAAAATAGCTTAGCTATTTAGTTAGTTAACTTAATAACTTTAGCATAAATTTAAGTTATTAGTTTTTTATATAGCTATAGTTATATTTTTAGTTTATAAAGTATAATTTATTATTTTTTTATATAAAAGTTTTTGTTATACTATTTAACGTTATACGTAAGTATGCTTATAAGTTAGCAAAAAATCTTTTGCACGTAAGTTTTTAAAAAATTAATGCTATAGCTAACTTTAGTACGCTTTAATATATTTATGCAATATTTATATTTAGCTAAATTTTGCTTTAGTAATTAGTATTAAACGCTTATTATGCTTTTTTAAGCTTATTAAGCATTAATTTAAATATTTTATGCAAAGCTAAATTTAAGTTCTTTTTTTTTATTTATATAAAAGAAACTATAGTTTAGTTAGCTTAATACTAGCTATAATTTATATTAATATTAAAGTAAGTATTTATTATATAGTATATTTTACTTTAAGTTTTATTTAAACTAATATAATTAATAAAAAAGTTTTTTATATAACTTTTTAAAATATATAAAAATATAGCGTAGTATTAATTTTCCGTAATTTTAATATATTAGCAAGTAATAATAAATAAACAAGCTTTATTATATAATAAGTTATATAGCTTGCTTATATAGTTTTAGCTTAAGTTCTACCTTTTTTAAAAAATAATATATTTATTAAGAAGTATAAATTTGTTTTATATAAACCTTATTAAAAATAAATTAAAGAACGTACTTTTAATAGTTAGATTTAATGTTATATAAACATATATTTTTTGCTTTAATGTTTGCAGTAAATAGTGCTAAACAAAATATTTATATATTAGTTAAAAAATCGGTTTATAACTTATTTTTGTTGTATAAGGATTAAATAGCTTAAAGAAATTCTAATGTTTAATATTTAGCTAAATTAATTACAGTTAATATTTATGTTGTTATATTTAAAATCATACGTTAAAACTTAGGTCTTTAAAGAGTAATTTAGTATATAAATAGTTTAAAAAGTTTTAACTATTATATAAAAAAGTGTTTAGCTATTAACTTAGTATTAAAAATATTGCTAATAGTTAAATAGTTATTATATAACAAATATTTAGTAGTTTTTGTAATTTTTTAATTATAAAGTTTTTATAAGCTATTTTTATAAACTTTTAAATTATAATTATTTTTAACGTAAAATAAATGCTTTTTAACTTAAGGTTTTTAAGTAAAGCGCTTTATATGCTTTAGTAAATTTTTCGGAAATAATCTTTTGTTTATTTTTTAAAGGTTTTAGCGAACTTTTTTTAAAAATAGTTTAATAGTTTACAAAAATATAAATAGTTAGCATAATAAAATACTAGCTTAATATTTAGCTTAATTTTAGTTGCATAGCTAAAATTAATTTTTTGGCCTTATATTCGGAGATTAATCCATGCGTTTATTTATTATGCGCTTATTAAAACATTTTTAGCTAAATCTTTATACGTAAAAGTAACTAGCTTTAACCTTAAAAGCGTTATAAATAGTTGTTTATTTTCTTAAAACATAATAAATTCGGCTAAATTGTATAATATATCTAATTTTATATTTAGGTTATATAAATTGCTGTTTTGCTTTTGTATAGCAATATAGTTAAAAAAGTAGCAAAGTTGCTTACTATTTTTTTTATCTCGTTTTTAATACTAATAAACAAGTTAAAAGTCTAATTTTTATACGTAAATAAATTAAATTTTCTCTTTTTTTTTTTATATATGCTTACTTTAGCTAATTAAAAAAAATAAACTAAACAATATATTTATACAGCAAAAAAAAAACAAGCGTAATACAAAAAACAAATCTTTTTTTAACAAGTTAAAATAAAAATGTATTATATAACTTCATTATTACTTTAGCTAATTTATAGTTCATTGCAAATAAATTAAAAATGCAAATATAACTACTAATTAATATTAAATAAGCTTTATATAATTATACGTTTAATATATATATGCTAAAACAAAGTACAATAATCTTTATATTATAAACTGTTTATATTTTATATATTTAAAAAAAAAAAGTTTATATAAAGCAAAGGTTTTCTTTTATATATAAAAACTTTGCTAGTATATAAGCTAAGCTAATACTAAAATTACTTTAGTTTATATAATAACTTTTGCACAAAGTGGTCTTTATATAAAACTTATTATATATACTATACATAGAAGTTATAACTAATAACTAGTTATTTTAACATTTTTTATATTTTTTTTTTAATAATTATTTAACTTATTTAATAGCTTAAAAAATTTCTTAAAAAGCTTATTAATAGCTATATGTTTTTTTTTTAGTATATAATAAAATATAAAATTAAAGGTTTTTATATATACTATTTATTTTATTAATTAAGCATTTAATAATGTTAAAAATCTATTATTTAACTAAGCTATAAAAACTTTTGTATTAATTTTTAAATAAAATTGACACGGGACCATAGGGGCCTGGCAGATCAATTGGTGGGTCTGCCATGGATGTGGCCTCTATGGGGTCCGTGCTTGGTGCCTGGTGGGCCTAACGGACCTGCCATCTGGTAGCAGCTGTAGCGTAGGGCTATAAGTGCGTTTCTGTGGGCACCACCCACAAGAAATGCACTTAGAGTTCTATATCTTCAATATTACAGTTGCACTCCTATGAGAAACCATCTCAAAAATGTAATTTTATAAAAATAGTTATATAACTTTTAAAAAGTTTTAATAATAGTAAGCTTTTTTAGCTTTATAGCATTATTTTTTTTAAGGCTTTTTTAGGTTTTAAACTTATATTTTGCTAGCTTAATAGCTTTATTAACTTTTTAGCATAAAATAATACTTTAGCTAGTTTTAAAAGCATTAACCTTTAATTAAATAAGTTTTTTTATATAATTAAAAATAATAAAAATAAAAGCTATTATAATAGCTTTTTAAAGCTTTTTTATAGCTTTTTTTTATAGTTTTTTAAAATAAAATAGCTTATTTTTCTATAATAAAACTATTAATAGTTTTGCAATTATAGTATATTTTTATATTTATATTTAGTAGTATACTATTATTTTTAAAAAAGATTATATTTTTGTAATATTTTTGCAAGTTTTTTATTTAAGAATTTTTATTACTTTTGCTTTTATTAAGCTTTTGCTATTAGTGCTATATATATAGCTAATTATTTTAATTGTTTGTTTTGCTTATTTGCTTTTAAGTATGCTAGCTATAATTTTAGCTAGCTTAAAATTTAATAGTATAACATTAAAATTTTTAAGATGTTTTAATATAAACTGCTTAATACTTAAAACAATTTTATAATTATTATATTTAGTAATAAGTTTTTTAATTACTATATTATTAAAAAAAGGTTTGCATTTTATTAGTAATATATTATATAAAACTTTTAATAATACCTTTAGAAATTAAGCTATTAAATTTATTACTTTTTGTAAAAAAATAATTATTTAAAAAAAGCTTATTAATATAAAAAAAGCTATTATTGCTTAACTAAAAATAAAAAGTAGTATTTAATTATATTTTAAAAATAAATTAACTATAAAAATTATTTTATATATTGCAAACTTTTTAAAGAACTTATTATAGCTTTAAGAAAAATTAATATTACGTATAATAACTACGTTTATTTTTATAGCTAAATTAATTAATTAAACTTTTTTATTTTTTTTTTGTATTAAAAACTAAGCATTATAATATAAACTATAAGCTTTTTTAAAAATATTATGTTTAAGTTAAGTTTTTAAAACCTTTATAATAATATTTTTTAAAAGTTTAAAAATTAAAATATTATAAACTTGCTATGCTTTAAAAAAAACTGTTTTAATTTTATAAAAAAAAAGATCTTATTATATATTTTTCCTATTTTAAAAAAGTTTTAAAAAAGTGCTATTTTTTAGTAATATTATATTTTAATTAATAATGCTGCTTTTTGCTAAATAAGATTAATTATATAAAGCTTTTTTAAAAAAATAGCTAATTATTTAATAATTAATTAAATACTTTTAAAAATAGTGCTAAAACGTAAATATATATTTTAATAAATGTTATTTTATTAAAATAGTACAAAATTTTTTAAGTAATAGCTTGCTTTTTTTAAAGCTTGCTTTTTTTACTTATAAAATCTAAATAAAACAGTGCTATTAAATAGCATGTTATTTTTAGAATAAATTTTTTTATTTTTTGTTTTATATATTATATTTAAAATTATTGTTTTATTTTTTATTAATTTATTAGTTTTTAAAGCTTAAAAAATTAATAATGCTTAAATTAAAATTATAATTAAGTTATTTTTGCTTTTTAATTTATATATAAAATTTCTAGTTTTTATAATTATTAATTTTTTAATGTTTTTTTGCTTTAGCGCTTTTTTTATTGCAATTAAAAATATTTAAAGTAGTTAATTATTATTAAAAATAGCATAAATCTTTTTATTGTTTTATATTCTTAAGTTTTTAAAAAGTTTAATATTTTATATAAAAAAAGTTAAAAAAGCTGCTAATGTTATATTATTATATAAGTTTTAATTTTTTTAAAAGTTTGCACTTATATATTTTTTTAAAAAGTGTTTATTTAATTTTTTTTTTGTTTTTTTTTGCTAATTATTAGATTTTTTATTTAAAGTCCAGTATTTTTATGCTTTTTATAGCTTATTTATTAAGCTAGTATTTTAGCAAATATTTATTAGTTTTTTAGTTATTAATATTTTTAAGCTTTTAAATTTAAACCTTTAATATAATTTATTACTAATATAATAATTTAGCTTATTTTAAGTATTATATTAATTATTATATAAAAGCTTTAAAAATATAAACTTATTTAAAACTTTATAATAAAGTTTATTTTTAGTAATAAAAAGTAAATAGCTTATTTTTTATTAATTATATATAGCAAAAAAAGCAATAATTTTTTGCTTATTTATATAGTAGTTTTTAAGCATTTTATATATTTAATAAAATTACTAGTTTAATTAAATTTTTTTTAAGTTATATTTATATTTTTAGTAATAAAGCTATTTTTATTAATAAATAAGTTTATAATAATGCTAAACTATGTTTTAAAATTAATAATTCTAGTAATATTTCTTTTGTAAATTTTGTTTTTTATTTTTATAGTAAGCTTTAAGCAAAGCTATATATATTTTTTTAGCTTTATAACGCTTAAAAATATAGCTAAAATACTTTATAATTTTAGTAATAAAGCTAACATAAAGCATAAATTTAAAAAGCTTAAGTATTTTTAATTAAAATAATTTATTAAGCTTAAGTTTTTTTTATTATAAAATTTATACTTTAATATTTTTTTAAATAAGTTTAAACTATTATTATTAATATAATTATTATACTTTTTATAAATTCTTATTTTAAAAAGGTTAAAAGTTTAATTAATGCTTTTTAAAACTATTAATGTTAGCTATGTTAGCTTTTTAAGCTTTTTTTTTTTTTTAGCGCTACTAGCATAAAATTAATATAAAGCTAAAGTTTAATTAAAAATACTACTTTTTTTAAAAGTAGCATAAGTATATTAATTAGTAACTTTTGCTTTTTTAAGTTATTTTTAAATAATAAATATATAATATTATATTAGTTTAAAATCTTAAAAAGCATTTTATTAAACTTTAGTTTGTTTTT
>MU401040.1:0-11776 GCA_022578965.1 Xylaria sp. FL1777 | reverse complement strand
ATTATTTATTATTTATTATTTATTATTTATTATTTATTATTTATTATTTATTATTTATTATTTATTATTTATTATTTATTATTTATTATTTATTACATATAAATTTATTTTTATTGTTTTATTTTGGTTTTTTTAATATAAAAACTTATAACTTTAATATATTTTAACATATATATTATAAATATATTATTATTACTACTACTATTATTATTATTATTATTATTATTATTATTATTATTATTATTATTATTATATTTATAAAAAAAAAACAAATATTATATATTAAATATAATAATAAAAATATTTAAAATAATTTTATAATATATTTAATATATAATATTTATTTTATTTTAAAATATAATTATATATATTTAATAAATAATAATAATTATAAAATTATTATAAACTTTATTTTATATTTATATATAATATATTTATTTTAATATTATTTATATTATTTAAAATATTAAAATATTTAGTTATTTAATGTTTAATTTTATTATTTATTATTATTATATAAAACTATAATATATATATAACTAATTTATTTTTTATTAATAAAACTTTTTTAAGTTAATTTTCATTTTTATATTATATAATAATTTTTTTTAAATAATTATATAATTATTATTAATTTTATTATATATATATATATATATATAATTAAACATATAAACAAAATAAACATTATATATTTAATGCTTTAATAAAAATTAAATCATTATATATAGTAATTTTTTTATAGTTTACTAATAAAAAATACCTTATATATATTTTACTTTAAAAGACTTATTTTATATAAACCTTACTTTATACTTACTTTACTTTAAAGAACTTACTTTATATAGACTTTATTTTATACTTACTTTACTCCGGAGGACTTATTTTATATACTTTACCTTAGAAAACCTACTTTATATACTTTACTTTTTACTTACGCCTTTTTTTTTTATATGTTTTAACATTTTTTTTATTTGCTGCGCGTTAAAAGAGCTAAAGCTACTTAATAAAATTTTAGCTTTTTAACTATATTTACTTTATATATATTTTTAGGCTTTTTTAAGCGCTTAGATTGCTTTAAAATTACTTTTTAAAATACTTTGGTTTTTTAAAAAAAAAAAAAAAAAAAAAAAAAAAATAAATATATTTTTTTTCGTGCTTATATACTACGTAATATAAGCTATAACATAAGCAATAATAACGCAATAATAACATAATATACTTAAAACTTAACTTAAAAAAAAAAAAAGCATAAAAGTTAAAAGCTAAAAAAAAAAAAAAAAAAAGATCTTTTTTTATATTTTTTATTTTAAAAAAAATATAAGAAAATTAAAGCAATAAAAAGCTTACTTTTAGCAAATTATAACAATAAAGCTACTTTATTACTTATAGAACTTTTTTGTATAGCTAAATTATTTATAAAAGATTTTATTTTATATGTATAAAAATTATAATATATAAATTATTATGTAACTATTTTTAGCTATATAAATAATTTATTTGCTAAAATATAAAGCATAAAGCTTATTTTAATACGTTTATAATATATAAAAAATATTATTACGTTTTAGTATAAATTTTAATTTAAAAGCATTTAGCTATTATTTAGCAAATAATAGCGTTATAATACTGCTTAATTAAATAGCTATAAAAACTAATTATTTAAATTAGTAGTTTTTTTTATATTAAGTTAAATTATTATTGCAGTAAAGTTATTAGTAAAATAAAACTAACTTATTTTATAATAGTTTAAACTTAGCTTACGTTTTTTATTTAATTTTTTATAAAAAAAAGTTATATTTAAAAGCTTAATTATTTTTTTTTTTTAAAAATATTAAGCTTACTATAATATTTTTTTATATAGCTTTAATGTTTTTAAGTAAATTTAAGTTATAAGCTTTTTTTTATTTAGCTTTAATTTTTTAAAAGTTTAATATGTTTTATAAGCAGCTTAGCTTTTTATTTTAAAGCTATTTATATTTTATTGCGCTTTATATAAGCTATATATTAAGTTTTTTTAAGTATATAATTTTATTTAAAATTAGCATAATAAAGCTTTTATATTACTACTATAGCTTTTTTTAAATTAAATTATATAACTATATAGTACTTATAACTTTTATTGCTATATTAACTAGCTAAAATAAATAAATATTTTTTTTTAGCTTAACTATTTTTATTAATAAAAAACTTATATTTTAGTAAATAAACAATTTAACGCTTATTAAATTTTGCTTTAATATAATAAAAAAAGCTAACATTAAAAAATTAAAAAGTAATATTATTATAAATGTTTAATTGCTATAAGCTAGTTTTTATATATTTATAAATAGTTATATTATTAATTATTTATTTTAATAGCTTAAAGTTTATATTTAACTTTTAACTGCTAGTACTTTTATAGATAGAAATAGCTTATATTTTAAGCTATAAAGCTACTATAAATAGCTTTTTAATTAATATTTTAATAAGCGTTATACTGCTAAGCTTGTTTTTTTAAATAATAAGCTTAATTAAACTATAAATTGCTTTATTATTAATAAATTATTACTTATAATTAATAAACTACTTTATTAAAAAGTATTACTTTTTAAGTTTAATACTATTAATTTATTTATAAACTATATAAAAAAGTTTTTTTGCATTTAAATATTTTGCTTAGCTAAATTTTTTATTAATTTAATAGCTATTATTTTAGCTATATATTTTTAATATATATAAAATATATTAAATTAAACTTATATTACTATATGTAAACTTAAGACTTTATTTTTATTTTATTTTTATAATAACTTTTTTAGTACTTTTAGCTTTAAATTTTAAAGAACTAAAAAATTAATAAGCTATACTTTTATAGTTTATATTTATATTAAAAATTAAAATTAAAAAAACTTTTATTTTTTTGTTTTATTAGAAATTTTTGTTTTTTATAAGCTTTTTTTAAAATACTTATTTAAATTATATTAGTATTTATACTTTAACTTTAAACAAAAAAAAAAACAAAAATTATTATTTATTTGCATTATAATTTAATAAATATGCTGCTTTAGCTAAACTTTTTACTTAATAATGTTTTTAATTTAAATTAATTTATAAAAAACTTTAATATTAAAAGTTAAACATAATATTTAGCTTTGCTTTATTAAATAAGTAAAAAAACAATAAAAGTAATAATATTTTATTAGCGCTAAAGCTTTTATTTATTTTATACCTTTTATGTTTTTTTATAATATTAAACTAAAGTTAAGCTTAATTAATTTTTTTATTTTGTAAGCATAATATTTTATTATAGCTTTTTTAACTTATTATAATATAAGCTTTTGTTTAAGCTTAATATATACTTTAAGCTTTTTTTTACTAAAAAAAACTAATACTTTAATATATATTATAATAATTATATTATTAGTTTGCTATAAAATTATTATAAAAAAACTATTTTAGTTTTTTATAAGGTTTTTTATTTTAAGTTATTTTGCTTACTTTTTTTTACTTTTATAAAAAAACATAAACTAATAATAGCATTATATTATTTTTAACTTTGCTAAGTTAAACTTAAGGTTTTTTTTCTTTGCTAATTTTGCTAAGCTTGTTTTTTTAGCTATAGTTTTGCTAAATAATAAATAAAAACAATAAAAATTTTGTTAATTTATTTATATGCATTATTAATTAAATAATAAAGCATTTAGCTACTTTAAAAGCTATATAATATTAATACGTTTTTATGTTTAAAGTAAATTATATTTTAAGCTAAGTATTATTATAATAAAATCTGCTATAATATATTTAACTTTTTGCTATTTAATTATTAAACTATATTTTTTATTATATAAACTTAGCTATAAATTATTTATTATTACTATTTTTAAAGTTTTTATTATTTTTAAGCTATTATATTTAGTACTACATTTTATTTTTTAATAAGCTATAATATTTAAAGCTTTAAAAACTTTTTATAATTTAATAGTATTATAGCATAAAATACTACTAAAGTATATTTTATAATAACCCTTTTATAATTTTTTTAATTTTTAGCGTTATATAAATCTTTTTTTTATATAATATACGCTAAATAGCTTTTTTTTTTTTAAATTATAGTTACTTTTGCTATTTATTTATGTTTAGTTAAATTACTTTACTTTAATATTTAAAGCATTAAATAAAAATTATATTATATTAATATTACTTTTTAATTATTATAATGCTATGTTTTAATTAAACAATTAGATTTTTTTTATTTATACTAGTTTTAAGTTAGTTATTTATTATATACTAAATAGCTAAAGCTTGCTAAAGGCATTAAAACTTAAATATTAATAATTGCTTGCTAATTATTTAACTAATAGCTTATTTGCTTTTAAGCTTGTTTTATTTAAAGCTTAACATATTTAATTTTTAAAGCTAATCTTTTTTTTAAAGTTATAAATTTATTTTACTAACTTTTTTTATTTATATTATTTTATTAATTAAAAGCTATTTATTTTAAAAACTTATTGCAATTATAAGTATAACTTAGCTTAAGAATTATTTTTTCTTATAAATTTTCAAAAAACATTAAAAGCATATTAAACTTAACAAAAGTATTAAGCTTTTTTAGCTATAAAACTTTAGCTTTAAATAAACTAATTTTAAAGTAATAAACTATTAAAAAAAAAAAAAAACTTTGCTTAAAGATTTTGCTATTATTTTTATGTTTAGTTGTATTGCTGCATAAAACTTAAATCTAAGCGCTAAAATATTAACTAGCTTTTTTTTTGCTATATAAAGCAACAAATGCTTATTTTAAAACAAAACTTCTTTATAACTTAAAATTAGCTAACTTATATTTAACTGCTATTTATATAAAACTTTTTTTTATTTTAGTTTTTTAAGTTTTTATTAAAATATTTATTATTACTTATAAAAAAAAGAAATATTAATATATTATTACTTAAAAATTTAAAATGTTTACGCTAAAAAAATAAAACTTATTACTAAGATTTATATTAAAGGCTATTTAACTTAAGCTTATGCTTTAAGCTTTATTATTAAACTTTTATAGCTGTTTATTTTTTAAAGCTTTTTTTTTACTTTAAAAGCAAAATATAAATAAAACGCTTAAGTGCTATTTATTTTTAAAGCTAGTACATTTAATAAATAAATTATTATATAGTTTTTAATAAATTTTAACTTTTATAGCTACTGTTTTATTATTTAAATGTGCTAACATTTTTTGTAGTATTTAATAAGCGTTTATTTTAGTATTTTAACCTTGCGTTTAGTTTATTTTATATTGCTAGTTCTGCTTATTAAAAATAGCCTACTAGTATTAATATATTTAAATATTTACGTTTAATTAAATAATAAAAGCTTTTTATATATTTAAAGTTTAAAAATAAATAAAAGCTAAAAAGCACTTTTGCGTTTTTAATTATTTGTTTTATTTTATAAAACTAAATATTTAATACTGCTATTTTAAAAGAAACTTTAGTAATAATTAGCTATTAAATAGTTTAATAAGTTTTTTGCTTTTATGTATAAATTTAATAATTAATTTATATGTTAAAACTACTATAAGCTTTTATTAAAGTTTTCTTTAGTTTTATTTTATTTATGTATAATTTATTATTTTTTAAGTTTAAACAGTAATGCTTTTATTTAAATTTATTTATAAATTTTAAAATTAATTAATAATATATTTTATAAAAAAGCTTTTATTTTTGTTTACTTTTATTATGCATAAAGGTTTAATACTTAAATATTTATACTACTGTTTAACTTTTTAGTTTATGTTTTAAAATAAGTTATTAATAACTATTATGCTAGCATTTTTGCTTAAAGGCATAGTTTTTAGTTCTTATAAAAGTATTATATAAAAAGCTATAATACTTTTAAAAAAGCTATGTTTTTTTTGCTTTTATTTCTTTATAAAAACTAATGCTAGCTTTTATTTAGCAAAGTATACTAGTAAAAATACTAGCTAATTTACTAAAAAAAGGTTTAGTTATAAACGCTTTTTTTTTAATAATTTTACGTGCTATTTAACCTTTTTTTTAAAGTGCTTTTTATTTTTTAATTACTTTACTTATGTATTATTAGTTTTTTGCTTATATTTAGCTTTAAAAAAAATTTACTTTTTATTTAAAGCAGTATTTTTAAACTATTTAACTTATTAAAAAACCTTTATATAAGCATTAATATTTAACTATATAAAGCTTTTACTTTTTGTAGCGTTTTGTTTTAAAGAACTTAAAAAGTACTTTGCTTAAAGCATTTTTTATAAATTATAACTTAAACCTTAATAAGCTAAATTTTAAATTTAAACTATTGCTGCTTTATTTATTATTACTAAAATAATTTTTATTAGTTTTTTTTTTTTTGCTTATTAATATATTTAAATTTAGCAAGTATTTTTATTTAATCTAAAGTTAACTAATATAAAACAATAGGTTTTTTAGCTAAACATTAGCTTATTTTATTAATAAAATTAAAAAATTTAACTATTATATTTAGAAAATAAAACAACTTTGCTATTTATTTTTAAAAGTTATTTTATAAAATAAAATAATTCTTTAACATTATGCAATAAAAGCATAAAAAGTTAAAATAATACTTAAATAAGCATGCTTATTAAAATATTAGTAAGCATAATATACGTTTAAAAATTTAATGATTTATTAAGTTTTGTAATTTATATTACTTATTGCATTTTGTTATGTTTTTTATTAATATTAAAACTAAAAGATTTATTATTAAAAGTTTTAATTTTATTTTTTTATATAATTTTAAAATAACTTATTATAAAACAAAAGTTTATAAATTTTTAGCAAACTTTTTTAAGCTTGCTAAAGCAACATAAAAAGTAGTTTTATAAAAAGTATAAAATTAAAATTAACTTTATAATAATCTTTTTGCTAATTTACTAATAAAAACTTTATTATAACTTTTATTTTTTTTAAATAATTAAGTTTAAATAACTTTTTAGCTTAAAAATATTATTACTAACTTTTTTAAGCTAGTTTAAAAGCTTTATTAAGCTATTTAATTAGTAGTAGTAATAAGTAATATATATAAAAAGCAAAAATATAATTAACGCAAATTAATAATTTATGCTTATTAAAAATTCTTTGTTAAAAAGCAATAATTATAATGCTTTATTTTTAGCATAATAAAGTTTAATAAAATTATTTAAATATTTTTATTAAAAAAGTATTTACTGTTTTTATTAGTATAATATATATATAGCTTAAAATATTTAAAGGCATTATAGCAATTTTTTTTTAACTAGCTATAGTTATAGCAATAGCTTTTTTATATTTTGATTTATTAGGCCTATTTATAAAAACTTAATTTTTTAAAAAATTAATATATATTTTAAGCTATATAAAATATAGCTTACTTTTTTTTGCGTGTTATAATAGCTTAGCATAACTTAAGCTTGCTATAAAGTTAGCTATATATTTTTAAATTATTTTAAAAACGTAAAAAGTGTTTTTTATACTAAGTAGTATTATTTATACTAAGCAAGTTTTTTTGCTTTTTTTTTTAATTATAAAAAGCTTTTTTTAAAAAAATAAAAATGTTAAACTAATAAAATATTTTACTATTATAGGCTTATAATATATAATATATTGTTAATTTGTTATTATATTTAACTTTTATTTGCTTAAATAAATAGTTTTTTTAAAAAGCTAACGTACTACTAAAGCAATATAAGCTATTTAGCTAATAAATATTTTGTTTGTTATTATAATTAAGCAAACAAATTATTTTACTAACTAAAAATAGCTATATATTACTACTTATAAAATTAAAAAAAAGCTTTTAATTTGTTCGTTTTTATTATGTTTAACATTTATAAAAATATATATATATTTTTTTTAATATATAAAGCTATAAGCTATGCTATTATAGTATAGCTAGCTTTGCTTTTTTTGCTTTAAACATTTAAACTTATTTAAAAAAGCTATGATTTTTTATAAAATTAGCATATATTTTAAGCTATATTAAATATAGCTTACTGCTTTTTGCGCGTTATAATAGCTTAATATAATTTAAGCTTGCTATAAAGTTAGTATACTTATTTTTTTATATTGTAAAAAGTAAGCTTAACGTTTTTTATATTAACTAGTGTTACATTAAACAATAATAGCAAAATATTATTGTATTATGCTTAAATTAAAAGCTTTTTTATATAGTTAAATGTTTAATACTAGCAAAATTTATTCATTTTTTTAAGCTTAAATAATAACTGTTTAGTTAACTTAGTAAGTTTTTTTATATTAAGTTAAATTAAGCTATAAGCTTTTTATTATATTAATAAAAAATAAAACGTTATTTTTATAACGTTAATAGATTTTTTTTTAAGCATTTAAAACTTTTTTTATTTTATTTTTACTAAAAAAAGCAGTATATTTATTTCTGTTAAGTTTTTAAACTTGCTTTTTATAAATACTACATAAAAGCTTAGCTATAAATTACTTTAAACACTTATTTTCTTATTATACTAAAGTTATTATACTTTGCTATATATTTTTTTTTAAAGCATATTTAATAATAAGTGCTTTTTATAAAGCTTTTTTGCAATTTAAAAATATAGCTAATAAAAATTTTTTATTACTATATTCTTACTATAGAATAGCGTTAAATTACTATATAATTAGTACATTTTATAGCATTTTACTAAATTTATAATAAGCTGTACTTTTTAAAGCAAAGCTTTGCGGTTTTATTTATTTTTAGTGGTGCTTTTTTGTTAATTTTTTTAAGTTTTAGCCTTATAACTATACTTTTTTTAGAACTTAAAAACTTTAATTTTTTATAAAGTATTAAACAAATTAAAAAAAAACATTGTTTGATTTTTAGTTAGCATAGTTTATAGTTAAAACTATAATAATATTTAATTGTTTTTAATTTTTTAATTTTTGTTTTTAATTAATAAAAACATTTTTAGTAAATGTTTTTGTAGTAATTAATCTTTAATAAATTTAAAAATTTTACTTTTAATAATTAAATATTAATGCTTTTAACTATTTTTATTAATTATTATAGTAGTTTTAAAAACTAATAAAATAAAACTATATATTTTATTTTATTATTTTATATTAATATATTTAAGCAAACGTTTGCTTTAAACACTTTAATTTTTTTATAGTAAAAGTTTTAGTTTTTTATTATACTTAATAAAAAGCATAAAGCTTTTTAAAAAAAAAAGCTTAGCTAAATTAATACATGTAGTAAAGCAAACTAGCTAGCTAAGCTTAAAGTTTAACTACGAGCTTTTTAATTATAATAACTTTAATATATATTATTAAAGCTAGAATTACTGCAGTTATTAGTACTAAATTTGCTTTTTAATTGTTTTTTATTAAAAGATTTAAATTGTATTTATTTTAATTATAAAACTTAAAAAAGCCCTATATTAGTATTTATTATTACTATTTCTTTGTATTAAAATTAAGTAATTTATATATTTATTGCTTTTTTTAAATATAGTAGCTGTTTTTTAAGCTTTTTTTTTAAGGTTAAACTTTAACTTTTTATTATTTGTTATAATTATAGCAAGCTAAAACTTTACTATTAAAAGTTAATAAAGCAAAAATTTAAATAAACTATTATTAATATAAAGCTATATAATTTATATTAGTTATTATAAATTATTTATAAGCTTTAAAAAGCATTAGTTTTTAGTTTAATAAATATATTTTTTTTAAAGTTAAAATTATTAGTATATATTAGCTTTAGAATTACTATAGTTATTTAAGTAAAAAAAGCATTATTAAATAAACAATAATTAATATAATAAGCTATTTGTAGTTTTGCTATATAATTGCTTATATTTAAATATATATAGCTTAATTTTTAAAATAAACATATAATTATTAGCAAAATTAACTAAGTAATTATTATATGCTAAAGTTAGCTATTTAACTTTATAACACAAAAAAATTAATTATAGTTAAGCTATTAAGTTTTAACTTTAATAAATTGCTAATGTAATATAATTTTATAAGTAAATTATGCTATAATAACTATTTATGTAAACTAAAATTTATTAGCAGTAATAGCTATAGCAGTTAAAATAAGGCTTATTATACTAAAAAACCGTTTTTTTTAATTTTTCTTTTTATAATTCTTTAAAGCACTAGTTTGCTATATAAATTATTTACTTAAAAGCTAATAAATAGTAAAACATATAAGCCTTAAAAAAAGACTTAGCTTATTAAGTATTTTATTTATGCTTATAAAAAAACAATTATTAAAAAAATATTTTTTGCTGCTATAATTTATAACTAGCTAAAAACTAGCTATATATTAAGCTTAAATAATAATTACTAAAACTAAAAAACAAGCTTAATAGCTTTTATGTATTTTAAATAATAAAGCTATAAGTAGCTTTTTAAAGAGGTTATACTTATAAAAGTAAATTTAGCAACAAGTAGCATTTTAAAAAAGTAAACAAGCTTTGCAAATATATAAAAATAAAAAACAAAACAAAATTTAAGTGCTTTTTTATATATAAGTTTATAAAAACTTAAAATGTTTAATAGTTTATATTGTAGTATACTTAAATATTAAACAGTTTATATTTATAATAAATATTTAATTTAGCGTAAAGCTAGTTTTTTTTTATAATATAGCTAATAGTTAATAAGTATTTAATTTAGCGCAAAGCTAGTTTTTTTTTATAAATTATACATTTAACTATTAAATTTAAAAAAGTTAACTTAATGTTTTATACTTACGTATAAGCTTATTTTGCTTTTTTATATATTTACTAACTTTATTTAGCTTAAAAATATAGCACAAAAAGCTTTACTGCAAGTTAGCTATTTTTAAAAAAAGATTTGTATAAAAAAAATGCTAAAACAACTTATAAAATAACATTTAACCCAAGTTTTAAAAAAGCTAAAACTTTAGACTTTAATAAAATTTTTAGCTTATTTTTTTATACAAAATTTATTATTTATTAACTTATGTATTACTATTTATTAACTTATTATTACTACTTATTAATTTTATTATTATTACTTATTAACTTGCGTATTATTACTTATTAATTTATTACTATTATTTATTAACTTATTATTATTACTTATTAATTTATTACTATTTTTTATAACTTTTAAACTTAAATAAAATTTCTGTTTTATTTTTTTATATAAAATTTACTATTTATTAACTTATTACTATTATTATTATTTATTAACTTATTACTATTACTTATTAACTTATTATTATTATTTATTAACTTATTATTACTTTTTATAACTTTTTAATTTAAATAAAATTCTTGTTTTATTTTTTTATATAAAATTTATTATTTATTAACTTATTATTGTTACTTATTAACTTATTACTGCTACTTATTAATTTATTACTATTATTTATTAATTTATTATTGCTATTATTACTACTTAAGACTTTTTAACTTTAATAAAATTTCTGTTTTATTTTTTTATATAAAATTTACCACTTATTAACTTACTTATTACTATTACTACTTATTAATTTACCACTATTACTTATTAATTTATTATTACTACTTATTAACTTATTATTATTACTTAAGAATTTTTAACTTAAACAAAATTTCTGTTTTTTTTTTTTTTTTTATATAAAAGCTATTATAAATTATTATTAGTTACTACTTATTATTATTAGCTATTATTTATTATTATTAACTATTACTTATTATTTATTACTTATTATTTATTATTTATTATTTATTATTTATTATTTATTATTTATTATTTATTATTTATTATTTATTATTTATTATTTATTATTTATTATTTAT
>MU401039.1:0-11845 GCA_022578965.1 Xylaria sp. FL1777 | reverse complement strand
ATAAATTGTTTACTTTTAAGTTTAAAACTAGTTTTTTTAAACTTATTAGTATTAAACTAAAGTTTTTAATTGCTTATTACTTATAAATAAATAAATAAACAAAAAAACTAAACTAAATATTAAAACAGTATTTATAAAGTTATATTAACTATTAATAAAACAATTAAGTAAAACTATTACTAATAATATAGATTTTATATAACATATTAATAAACAAAAATATAAATATATTTTTATATAAAGCTGTTTATAAATAGCAAGCAATTATTAAAAAACAAGAAAAAACATTAATAAAAGTACTTGCTATTTTAACTATAGCACTTTAAGCAAAAATTATTGCAATAAAAATTAAAACGCTATAAGTTAAACTATAACTACGTTTTTAGTTTTTATAATAATAAATATTAATATATTATAATAAAAAACAAACTAAAAAACTAATTTTTAAGAAAGAAAACAAAGTTTATTTGCTATAACAAAAACAAAATATAAACATTAATATTTCTTAAATTAAAATAAAACAACTAAGCAATAAGTTAAAATTTAAAAAACTTAGCTTTTTTAAAATTAAAAAAGTTATTTTATTTATTAATTATAAACTGTTATTATTAAAGAATATGCAAATTTATTTTATTTTTTACATTTTTTTATTAAAACTAGCACTTATTAAAACATTTATTAAAACATAACTAAAAATAAAAATAAATTAAAACGTTTATAAGGTTAAAAGTATACTAAATTTCTGTTAAAATAATAATAACTTGGAGTATTTTATTAAATAAAAAAAATATTTATATGCTAATAATATTTAAAAACTTAAAAAATATCTAAAAACTACTAAAATAGTTATAAATTAATTTTATTGCTAATATTTTAACTACTTAAAACTAAAAAAAGAAAGTTAACTTTAAAAGAAATGCTTAAGAAATCTTAATTAAACTTAAATAAAGTAACTTGCGTTGCTTTAGCTTGCTTTTTTTGTTGTTTTTGCTTTTTTACTAGCGCTTTTTGTTTTTTTTTAATGCGCTTTATTTTGTTTAGTTTATTTAAAAACTAAAGCTTTTGCTAAATTATTTTAATACTTTTTGCTTTTAAAAAACGTTTTTATATATAAAGCTAAGCTAACTTGCTTAAAACAAAGTTAAAGCTATTTTAAGCTTGTTTTAATTTCTTTTAAACTAGAAATAATTGTTATTTTGCTTGCTTTTTTTTTTTTTTAAAATAATAATGTTTAAAAACTATATTATTAATTAAGTTAATTAAAACTTTTAATTTGTTGTAAAAGTAACTAATACGTACGCATTTAAAACAATAAAACATATTATTTATTATTTTGCACGTTAATAACTAATTAAAGCAGCAAAAATAAAGCATAATTTTATAACTAGTAAAATTAATAAAAAAAGCAAAAATAAGTTTTTGCTTTGTTTTAAATAAGCAGTTAGTTTTTTTAATACGTTTTAATATTATAATATATAAAAAAAAAAAAAAAAAAGAATACTTACGAAAAATTATTAAAATAACAATTCTAAAAAAAAAAAAATAATATTACAAAATTAGCATAAAAATAGCTTTTAAAGTAGCTTAATGCTTTTATATATACTATACACCTTTTTTTTTGCTAGCTAAAGCTAAAGTTATATAATAATTTATTTAGCTTACTAAGCTTATAATAATTTAAAGCTTATTAAGCTTACAGTAATTTAAAGCTTACTAAGCTTATAATAATTTAATGCTTATTAAACTTGCAGTAATTTAAAAAGAGTTACTACTTTTTTTACTTTTTTTTTATTTATATAATTATGCATTTCTTATATTTAGTTATTTATTTAGTTCTAGTTTTTTAGCTATTAATTTTTTATAACTACTAAGCACTAATACATTTATTACTTTTAATTTTTTAAAACCTTTATTAATGCACAGTAGTAAAAGTACTCTAAAAACCTCCCTAATGAACTACTATTAAGAATTCTATTGTTATTTATAAATCAAGACCTTAAAAGCAAACCCGTTATATTAATGTATAATAAGTCTATTATAAAAAGTTTTTAAAAGCAATAAAGCTAAACTAAATAATATGCATTATGTTATAAATATTTATTTTTATTGTAAAGGTTATAATAGCAAGCATAATTTAATAAAAAAAGTTTAGCTTTATAAACTTGTTATATAACTATTATTAGTTATTAAAACGTATATTTGCATTATATTTTTAAACAAAGCGCTTTATTTTAGTTAAAATAAACCTTAATTTTTAAAGCTATATTATTAAAAAATAGCGCGTAATAATAAGCTTTTTTTTGCTATTTATAAAAACAATGGTTTTAAGGATTAAGTATGTTATATTACGCTATGTTTTGCTAATTAAAAAACTTAATTGCTAGTAATTTTTTATAATAGTACCTTTTTTTATAAAATAAATAATAAAAAATATATTAAGCTAATTAATTAAAGTACAAATAAATTGCAGTTGTTTTAAATAAATATTTTGCTATTAAAATTTAGCTTTAAGCAATATAAACTTTTAAGCGTTTAAGCTTAATATAGCAATATAGCTAAACTATAATATATTTTATAAAACTAACGCTTTTATATAGTATATATTAAAGTATATAATTTAGAAATCTTTTTATTAATAAACTATATAAAGCTTATTAATGGCTATAAACGTAATTTTTTAGTTAAACAAGCAGTTATAAAGCAAGTTAATAAAGTGTTTTTAAATAGCTTATTTAAGCTTAAAAATAACATATATAAAGCATTTTAAGGCTAACTTAGCTTATATAACATTATTTTATTAAACAGTAAAAATATACTTTTATAACTACTTATATAATATTAATTAACTTTTATTATATTATTTATTATTAATAATAAATAAATGTTAAAAATTTAAGCAATTAAGTTAAATTAATTGTGTTTTAATTGTTTTAATAAGCATAACTGCAAAGTTATTATATTTTACATAATAACTAGAATAGTTTATAATATAATGCTTTTTTTATAACTAGTTTAAGCTATTAATATAATATTACTATAATAAAATACTATATGCTAAATTAATTTAACTTATTTAATTTTAAGCTTAAGCTTATATAATTTATTAAGTTAATAATAATTTAAAATAGCATTAATAATAGCTTATATAAAGTTATATTTTAATATATATTATTAGTTATGTTTTAATTACAGTAAAATATATTACATAAAATACTAAATATAATTGTTAAGTAAATGCTTTAATATTATATTATTAGCTAGTTTATTTAGTTTGTTAAGTTTTTTAATAAATTTTAAAGGTTTTAAAGCTATTAGTTTTTTTAAAAAGTAACTATTAATTAAGCTAAAGCTAAAATCGTTAAAAGTTTGTAGTTTTATAGTAAAGTAAAAAAATAATACTAGTTAATAAATTAATAAATAAAGCTTAACTTTTAACTGTTTAAGCTTAAAACATTATAACATAATAAAGTATTTTAATTATAAAGTTAGCGTTAAATATAAGCATTACTATAAAAAGCTTTAAACAATGTTATAATTGTTTTTTTTGGGTTTTATTAGCAAATAATCTATAGGTGTAAGTAGTATACATATGTATGCAAAGTAAACTTTAGTTTAAAAATCAACAAGGGTGCTTTAAATTAAAATATATAAAACGTAGGCCTTAAACCTATAAATACATTTGTATAAACCTTTAAAGGAAATAAGTTATAGCTTTGTTATAACTAGGCTACTTAGGTACTTTAGCACATGTTACAAGTTACATGTATATATAAGATATCTTTTTTATACTTATTTCATAGGAGTTTTCTTTTTTTTTTAAGCTTTAGTTTTATTAAATACTTACTATAAAACTAAAGATATATTAACTATTATACTTGACTTTTAATACTTTATACTTTCTGTAATAATTTTAAAGCTTTTTAAAATAAAGTTACTTATAATACTTTATTATATTACAGAATAGCTAAATATTAACTAACTATATAAGTTAGTGCTATTTTTAATAGCCCTTTTTTAAAACAAACTTTAATAATAAACTAAAAACAAACTTAGCACAAATTATCTTTAAAACTAAACTTAAGCAAACAACAATTACTTAGTGCTTTAAGTGCTAATATTTAACTATTATAAACATAAATTATATAGCTTTTAGCTAAAATCAAAAAGCTAAAGCAGCAAATTATATAACAAAAAAATAAAAGCAAACAAGTTGCCTTAAAATTAAAAATAGCTCGTATTATTTTTATTTTATAATTAAATAAACAAAAGAACTAAAAAACAATATTTTTAAAAAAACAAAAAAACCTTTTAAACCTTAAAAAACGATTTTATAACTTAAGTTAAAAACAAAAACATAAAAATTTTAGTAATAATAACAACTTTTTATTTTTTAGCTTTAATAAAAAGCATAATTAAAGAAAACTTAAATACTAATTACATTAAAATTACTTATATTATTATTAGCGCTACTTATTTAAAAATGCTAATTTTAATTAATTATTAAAGTTTAACTATAACTTTTTTAGCATAGAATTTACTTATTAACGCTAGCTAAAATAAATAAAAAAACTTTAAACTATTTTTAAAAAAGCTAATTAAAAATTCTATTGCAATAAAAACAAGATTTTATACGTATATAGTAATATAAACTAAAACTATAAAAATGCTTATTAATTAATATTGTAAAAGTTATTAACCTTAAAAAAAAAACGATTTAAAACTAACTAAAAAGTGTTTTTAAACTAAACTAAAACTTTGCTTAAGCAGTTTGCTTTTTTATAAGCTAATATAAGCGTATAATTAAAACAAGCAAATTAACAAGCTAATTAAAACTTAAAACTGTTTAATTAATATTTTGCTAGCATTAAACTTTAAAATGTTTGCTAAAACAAAAGCAAAAAAGCTTTGTTATACTACTAAAAACTAAGTGTACTACTTTAGCAAAAGCTAATAAACTATTATAATTTATTGCTAATTATATAAGCTAACATAATTAATGCTATATAATAACATTAAAAATTAATAACTAAAAAATAACGCTTAAACTACAGTAAAAAAAAACCAAAGTTAAATATTATTTAAATTATTAGTAAATTAACTTTAAATATTAAGCAAAACTAAACTAGTAATTAATATATTAATACTAGCTATAAAAACAATAATACTAAGTTTAATAGTTAGAATTATTTTTGCAAAAGCAATAATTATAATAATAGCTATAATAATAATAACTAAAGATTTTATAAAAGCAATAATAGCTATAAAAACTAAAACTAATACTATAAAAGCAATAATAATAAAAGTTATAGCTAGTATTAAAACTAAGAATATATAAATAACTAAAATAATAATAATAATATTTATATTTTAAAGAACTATTATACTTTTAGAACTTTTCTAAATTAACCTTAAAATAATAACAAAAATAGTTCAAATTTAAACTTTTATAAGAACTTTACTTGCTATAGCTATAAATAACTTAGCTATATTACTTTTAATTGCTTTTAGCTTAAAAGTAATAATAATAATAATAATAACAAAAATAATAAATTTAGTAGCTATATTAGCTATAATAATAATACTACTTAAAAACAAACTATTTAAAAAATTTAAATAAATAAAAACTAAAATAAAAATAAAAAAAACTAGAAATAGCAATTAAAGTTTTATATATTTCTTTTATAAAGGCTATAATATTATAACTTAAAAAACAAATAGTAAGCTTAGCATTAACTATATTAGCTATAAGTTTTAAGCTAAAATTATTACTTTATATACTTATTTTATGCTGTTTTTATATTTTTTGCACTATTTATTTTGTTAGCTTTATAAAACTATTTATTAAAACCTATGTTAATTTTAATTTATATGCTAAATATAACTATATTAGTTTTACTTTTGCTTTTTATTATAAATTGCAGCAAGTACTTTTTTATATATTTGCATTATAGCATGCTATTAAAAATAGATTTTTTACTTATAAAGCTTATTAAGTTATTTATAAATTAACTAATAGTTGCAGTATTATTTATAGAATTAAGCGTATATATATAACTATTAATTATAATTATTGCTTTAAAAGCAGCTTTTTTTTATTATTTTAAACTACCTTAAAAAATAAAGAAATTATATTAAATTTAAGCACTAATTAATGGTTTTTTAAATTATGCTACTTTTAAGTAAAAATACTTAGCTTAACTAAGTTTATAAAAGCTTACTAAAACTAAGCTTGCTGCTACATTATTATTTAACTATTTAAATTTATATAGCTTAAAAAATTAAAAAAAAGCTTTAATTATTTCGATTTTATAGCAATTTTAAAAAAGTTTTATAACTTATTTAAGTTTTTTAATATTAGTAAAGCAAACATATTACTATAATTAAAGCAAAAAAACCTTATTATTAAGCTAAAAGAAAACATAGTTATACTTTATTTTTTTATATACTTATTAGCTTAAAATAAGCTAAAAAAACTACAAAAATAGCTTAATAAAATACTAAAAGCAAAAAAAATTAAAAAGTTTACTAGCTTTACTAGCGCTTTAATTTTTTTTATACTTAAAAAAAATAAAAGCTTATGTTTATATATAAACTATAAAAAATTTAATTAGGTTATACGTAAAAATTAATATATTTTATTACTTATTTTAAAGCTGCTTAATAAAATTTTAAAAGCTAAAATCTTTAGCAAAATTAACTTTAAGAACGCTTATTATTGCTTACATATTTAGAAAAAAAATAAATAAAAAACAACGTTTTATATATATTATAGCTACTATAAATTTTTAATTATATTTATAAGTTTATTAAACGTTTTTATTACTTTTTAAAGTTATATATAAAAAGCATTTAATAATATAATAAATATATTTTATATTACATATTTTAATAATATGCTTATTTTTTTTTTAAATAAAAATTTTTATATAAAATATATTTAGAACGTTATTAAAAAGCTATAAAAAGCAAAACTATATATTAAGCTATTTAAGTGCTAATTTTATTAAAAAAAAATTAAATTTTTAAGTTATATTATTTTTAGCTAAAAAATTAAAATAAACTTTTTATATATAAATATTATTTAGCAATAGTTTATATTAAATATTTATTAAGCGTTATAATAATTTTTAAAGTTTTATAATTTTTACTACTGTTTTATAAACAGGTATTTTTATATTGCTATGCTTTTATTTAAGTATTTAAAAAAAAACGTAATAAAAACAAAAAAAAGTTAAATTTTTTTAAATAGTTCTAAAAAAAAAGCTTTTAAAAATCTTTAGAATGCATTTAAGTAAGCTATTTCTTTTATACATTTTAACCTTAAGAAACAAATATTATTAAAAACCGATTTTTTTAAAGTAGCTTTTGCAAAAAATTTATTTTAGCAGAATAATTAAGGCATTTTTAAACTAGTTATATTTTATTTTTAACAGCTATTTAAAAAAAAAATGCAATATAGTACGCTTAACTAAAAAATACTTATAATAGTAAATTATTTTAAGCATTAGTAGCATTATTTATAAAAAAGTAATTTACTAGTTAAAGTATTAATTAATTATGCTAACTTTTAAGCATTTATAAAAATATTAAAGCTTAATAAAAAGCAAGCTTATTAATGTTTATTATTAGTTTTTTTTAACTTTATTATTAAATATTAAGCAAGCAAAAAAAACAAAGCTAATTTTTTTTTATGCTGTTTTAATTATATAGCTATTTTGCTTAGTAATATTAACATTTTTTTAAGGTTAAAAAAAAAAGTTGTAGTAGTATAGCAAGTTAAAGTTTTTAATTTATATTTTAGTGCTTAAGCTAAAGCTTTATACTTTAAAGCTATATTTATTAAAAAAGCTTTTTTTATTTAAGTAGTTATATGTTTGCATGCATAAATAGCTGCAGGCTTAAAAAAATTAAAAAATCTAAAAGCTTTTAAAAAACTAAAAAACCTTATTTAAAAAGTTTAAAAAAAAAACTTTAAATGTTATATAATTATAAAACGATTAAAAGCAAAAAAGCTTATAAATTTTCAATAGTTAATAAAAAAATCTTTAGTTTATTATAAAAACAAAATTTATATTTTTTTTAAAAAAGCTATATATTTTTAACTTATTAAGCTATATTATAATAATTTTTTAGCTAAACACTTTAGCTAAAGCTACACTTTAAAACTACTATAACAAAAGTTTTACTAAAGCAATATAAAACTAAATATTAAAAAATACATGCAAAGCTATATAATTTGCTTTAAAACTAAAGCAAAACACTACTAAAAATATAGTAAACTTAACGCTTTATTAATACTTAGTAAACTTATATAAAAGCTATTTATAAACTTTATTATAAGTTTATTAAAAACTTTTTATAAAAAAAAACCAATTAATGCTATTTTTATTATTATAAATAAATTTATTAAGCTTATATATTTATTTTTAGTTAATACTACTATAACTTTAGTTAAGCTAGCAGTTTTATTTTATTATAAAATTAAATGTATTTATAATAGCTTAAAAAGTATTATTTTTAATAAAGGCTTTGTTTTTATTAGCTAATTTTAGTTTAATTTATATTATTATTTAAAAGTTAAATAAAAGCTTTTAATAATATTTTACTTTAAAACTAATAAACAAACAAAACAAATAAACTAAATAATTAAAAGCTATTTTAAGTGCTTTATAAATAATAAACAAACTAATTAGCCTTAATTTTTACTTTAAGCTTTTTTTGCTATAAATTTTGCTATTAATTTTATAACTAAACAATTACTTTTTAAAGCTTTATATAGTTATATATTAAAATTCTGTTTGTTTATTAAAAATAACTTTACATTAAAAAAAATCTTAGTTATATAAAAACGTTTTAATAAGTTATAAACTATTAAAAACAAAATAACAAAGCAATAGCAAATTATAACTAATAAATATATAAAATATTATAATAATAAGCATAAATTTATAACTTTTAAAACTAAAAACTTAGTAATATTATTAATAAAAAATATTAAGTTTAAAAATAAAAAGTTAGCGCTTAAGTTTATTAAATCTTTTTAAATTCTTTTTATAGTTAGTTTATAAGTATATTATATTAGTTTTTTAAAACAATATAGCTATTTTTATTCTGTTTTTTTAATTTAGCTGCTTAAGCTTTAAAAAGCTAAATATAAGTATAGTTTGCTTATACTAAACTTTAAAAATAAGTTAAAAAAATAAAAAATTAAAAATATAATAAATAAAATAACTTATAATAAAGAAAAATATTATTTTATTAAGTAAAAAAGCTAGCTAACTAAATATAATTAATAAGTACTTACTACTAATATTATAGTTTTTAAAGCAATTAAAAACTTTAAAAAGCGCTTAAATTATAAAAAAAAAGCAAAACTATTAAACTAACAAAATAATACTAATTTATTATTAATTTAGCTATAAATTAAAGCTTAAATACGTTATATATATTAACTAGTTATTCTTTTGTTTTTAATTGCATAATAAAAATTATACTTATTGTTTTAAGTTTTAAAATATTTACGCTTTATTAATAAGCTATATGTAAAAACGCTATAAATAAGTTATAATATTTTTACAAAAAAGCTTTAAAATACTAATTATTAAACTTTAAAACATTTTTATATTAAAAAAAGCTAATTAAATACTTTTATTTATGTTTATTAGCAATAATTAATATAGCTTTATGCATAATTTTCTTAAAAAAAATAAAAGTAGCTTTTTAAGCTATATATTTATAGTTTAAAACTTATACTTTAAATATAGTTAAATAAACATACTACTAGTATTAAAAATAGTTTTAATTTTATTAAAAAACTTTATAAAATTAGTTTAAATAAAGCTATTTATAATGCTTATATAAAAAAGCTTAATAGTTTAGCAAGCTAAAAATTTGCGCTTTATTATTAAATGCTTATATTTAGTATAATGTTTTTATATTACTAATTATTAATTAAACTTTATACAAAATAAAAATAAGATTATTTACTTTTATATTGCTAACTTTGCTAATTAATTAGAACTAAGCTTTATAAATTAATAAAAAATGCAAAAATGCCTTTAAAAAACAAAACTATATAGCTATAAAGTTAATATAATAATTATTCGAAGTTTTTTAAATAATAGCGCAATTTTTATTTATAATAACTTTTTTATAGTTGTTCTTTTAAAAAATAAAAAAATAAATAAACTAATTTAATAATTTCTAAATATGCATTACATTAAAATATAATATAGCAAACAGTTAACTTATTAATAAAACTAATCTAAAATAAATATAAATTAATTTATAAGCTTATATAAAGTATAGCTGTTTATATAGCTTATATAAGCTGTTATTTTTAAGTTTTTAAATTTGCAAATTATATTTAAAAGCAAGCTATTTTTTAGCTAAAATGCTTTTTTAAAACGCTTAAAACAAAGCTAACATACTAATAAACTACTTAAAACTATTGCTTTTTTAATAGTTTTATATTTTTTGTTTTTAGCTTTAATAGTTTGCTTATAAAGTTTATAAACAAAAGTTATTATAAAAACAAGCTAACGTTTAACTAACATAAAAACTTTAATATTTGCATTAAAATTAAACTTATTTTTTGCGTTGTTTATATTAAAATTATATAAAACAACATTTAAATCTTTATTTAAATTTATAAAGTCTAAATTATTTTTATTCTTATTTTTATTTTTTTCTTTTTAACTTATAAAAAGCTTAATAATGTTTATATTTTTATTAAAATTAAAGCTGTTTTAAAAAAAAAGCAAACTACTAAAACTTTTATTTTTATTACTAAAATTATTAAACTTTTAGCAAAAAAGTTCGTTAAAGTTTTGTTTTACAGTAAAATTAGATTTATTTCTAAATAAATTTAAGCATAAAGCAAGTTGCAATAATTTTCTACGTTTACATTTATAACTATAGCTTTAATTATAACTACGTTTATATATACTACTTTTAACTACTATAAGTTTAAATAGCATAATTATAATGCAAATAATAATTAAAAAAAAAGCAGAAAAGATATAAAATAAGTATAAAAATAGCAGTAATAAAATGTATAGCTAAAACTAATTGTTTAGCAGCAGCTAAAAAAAAAAGAAAAAAAAAAAAAAAAAAAAAGAAACATATAGCAATAAAAATATAAGCGTAAAACCTGCTATAAATATAGCACAAAATAAACATAACTTAATACATAAACACAAATATAAGTACATAAGTACTTTAACTATTATATTACATAAGCATTTTATTTAACATACTATATTTATGCTTAATTATTTTATACTATTTTACTTTATTACTTATATTTAAGATTAATTACTTTAATTAATTTTATTTATATATAAGTTAAAAATAACTTAATTAAAAAAAAAAGAATAGTTATTATAACTAAGCTATTTAAGTACTTTAGCACATATTATAAGTTACATATATATATAGAATATTTTTCTTATACTTATTTTATAGGAGTTTTTTTCTTTTTTTAAGCTTTAGTTTTATTAAATACTTACTATAAAACTAAAGATATATTAACTATTATACTTGACTTTTAATGCTTTATACTTTCCGTAATAAGCTTGCAGCAAGCATAGCTTGTTATTCTATGTTTTTAGTTTAAAGGACTTAAAATAAAAATTTTAAAAAGTCGATTTTTTATGTATATTATATATATTTTTTTATGTTAAGTTATAATTTTGCTTATTTAAGTGTTTTTAATACTTAAGTTATGTGTTTTTTATGTTTTTTTAGTATTTTAAAATAAATTAAAATATTATTTAAGTAAATAAACATAAATTTATTTAAAAACTTTTATAAAATTGTTATTATTATATATTAAAAGCTAGCT